>MJUU01027790.1:0-59663 GCA_002080025.1 Modiolus philippinarum
ATGGAGTTTGTTTACCACATGCCAAGGTACTCATCGAATAGCATGATTAAAAACAAAGTCAATAGTTTTCCATTTTTCATAAGTATCATAACAAAACTCAAAATCAAAAGAACAGCCTTTTACAGTTTGGACTTTAAGTTGTTATTACCACAATAAGCTAAAATATTGCTGAATTTGGTATCAAGCATCAATCTATCAGTCTTTCTGATCAGAATGTGTGGTTTTGTTGTTTATTTCTTATGGCAGTGTAAACTATTAGAATATTTTAGATGGTTATCGATTTGAAAGTGCCAGTCAGACCAAATTTTAAAATACAGTGAAACTGAAGGCTCGAACACCCAAGGGATCAATGAAAACAATCTGAGCAAAAGGGATGTTCGAGATTTCGAGGTCGAATTACATTTAAACTTGTATAAAGAGACCACAAAAAGGGTTTGAGGCATTCATGGTGTTTGAGTTATTGCAGTTCGAGCCATGGAAGTTCTGCTGTATTTCAAAACAGCAGAAACTGCAGCATAAAAAGCAGATACAAAAATATAATTATATGAGAAATGAGGAAGGGGATTCTAGGGAGTGGAACATGTGCCTTTCTTCACATCAGTGCTGACTAGTAAATACTTGGTAGATTTATATGTACTTAAACATAATGGACAGAATGGTTATTTTTTAAAAATAACTCTGTGTCAAAATGTGTTTGCCATAACTCTGTGTCAAAATGTGTTTGCCATAGGCCTTCATCAATTCCCACATTTAATTGAGACACAAAGTGCAGAAAATATTTCTTGAAAACCAGTCACACTTTAAAAAAAGACTTGTTCATGATACTGGAGTAAACGATTTATATAGAGGCCAACAAAAATATTACAGAGATCTCTGAAAACTGCTGAAAGCCTATAGTTGAAAGGTCTTGATTCAAGGCAATATGTACAAGTAAAACAAAGTAAATGTCAACTCAGTAAGAATTATTCAGAAACATTCTACATATTACACAAATACATGAACTCCTGTCAGAAAAAGAGCAGAGATGTGAATTCAGTAGGTATTTAACACTCAACACATAGCACACAAATATGAACTCCTAATATAGAACTAATCAGATGTTAGCTTAGTAGTAATTAGATGGAAACAATCAATGCTTGCCATACAAATATGAAATGTTAGCAAAAAACAAGCAGATTTGAACTCGGTGAGTATTAAATGGAAACACTCTACATACAGATCTGTCAAGTCTCAAGCGATCCACGTGAGACTCGAGCGAAGCTTAGCCAAATTTGCAGCAAATTCCTTTGACCTTTTTTTTTTATCTTTGACAATTTTGGCAAATTTCATGTGAGACATTTTTAAAAACTTGACAGATCTGTACATATAACACACAAACATGAACTCCTAACAAAAAAAAAAGCACAGATGTTAATTGAGAAGGTATTAAATTAAGAAACACTTTACACATATTACACAAATATAATCTCCTCACAAACATAAACTCCTAAGAAAGTGCATTACAGGGTAAAATCGTTCTGTGCAACAAAACTTCTAGATGGTCTATGGGTCTACCTACATACAAGACTATCAGCATCTATCTTAACTTTAGAACTGTAGCTCTTATGATTCACCTGAAATATTTTAACAATGGGGTTCCTTCCACCAAATCAAAATATAAAAAGGAGCCTACAGAGCTGTACTTTTTGAGTTACACTTGACCATAATTGGTTGGTTTGCTCACAGACGTGATAGATGCAATGAAATGTCGTGGGATCATCTGTTTCTCACACAAAAATCCATATTTACCTTCAAGGTCAGGAGATTTAAATTCTGAATCCTGTGAGTGAGTCCTTTGTTTATGCCAAGGGTCACACTTCAAAATCTTAAAAATGCATTTAGTGATTTACTTTAAGTTGCAATATGGTGCTCTATGTACCCTGTAAAGAAAAAATGCCATACAAATGAGAAAGTAATAAACAAAATTCTAATTATATTATTCGGAACAAGCATGCATTATATATCCGAATACTAAATCGGCTGGTTTTTTTGTGTGTGTCATTACTGCATTCAAAGGACACTTATTTTTTTTCTGTGAACTATACCATTTGTAAGAACTCAAATATGATCTTATCCAGTAGTTATAAATGTAAAATAAATTGGCTTTACCACCTTTTAAATCAACCTAAACATTGAAATTAAACATAAATTTTAACAGATAATACCATTTAGTATACATGTTAAATGTCAATACGTTTTCTTTGTTAAATTAAACCTATGGACCTATATTAAACGATATGACTTGTGTAATTTTAATAACAGAAATCTCATTATCTTCTCTTGTTTGATGGGGTATATCATGTTATTGTCAGGTGTGAATAAAGGCTCTTTATGGTAGATTAAAGAGATCTATCAATGATTTAAATTCTCCCCTTCTATGTTTATTCCATTTGAGTAGGTTTTGAAGTATGTATGTTTAACATATGGAGAGTATTTGTTCAGGTGAAAGTCATTATGACATAAAATGTTAACTTTTTATTGTTATTTGGTAATATTAGATGTTAATAATACAAAATTGTACAAGTGACAAAACTATTCTTATATTGAATAACAGAAAATTACATTTAAAAAACATTTAATAGAAAAATGAGCGCTCATGACATAATGGAAAAGAAATCACAAAAAATAGAAATATGCAAAGAAAACAAAACATGCAGTAAACAAGAATAGTGTAAAACAGAAAGAGATGAGTACATTACTAGAAATGACAATAGATATATGTAAAGCATACAAGCAAACGGTTGTAAGATCACTCAGTTTTATTTTGTTGACAACCTTGCATCCATTGGTAAGTAGGAACATGGATGCAGCATTAAATGAATTCCACTCAAACCGGTGCTATGGGCCGGCTTGAACTTACTATGATGTATGAGCCAAGCTCATTGTTGAAGGCCTCATGGTGACTTCAAGATACTAGATTTTACCATGTATTTGAGGACACTTTGTCCAATGTGCATTTACTCCATATCCTTTCATTACTTCAAGATATTGATTTTCCATGTATTTGAGGACACTTTGTCCAATGTGCATTTCTCCATATCCTTTCATTACTAAGGAGTGATCTGGAGGTACTACTTTTTTGTCAGTCATTTCCAAAATTTTCAGTTTGTGACTGAACTGAATTTCAACATTTCGAACATTAAAAAAATTGTATGTTAAAAATCAGACACCCTTCAAGAATCTGACTTGAACCACTGAAGAGGTAATTTAATTTGATGTAAGTGACAAGTCAACAGTAGGAAGATATATAAAGAAAGCAATTTTTAGGATTGAAGAAATAAGGCAGAATCTAAACGTTGTCAACTCTGAACTTGGTGTCCATCAGCCGTAATTTTTCATTATAAAGTGTTCCCATAAACTACAATGCTACATAGTTGGAACCAGGTTATGTTGCAATAGTTCTTAAGTCCTACTTAAGGTGACTCTCTAAAAGATCTTTCCCTCTTAAACTATTTGCCAATTAGAATCAAATTTGTTTGCTCCATCTTGGGATGGACTAATTTTAAATTTTATAAACCAAACTTATCAAATTATTGAAGGAAAGATTCAAAGATTTCTTTGAAACATCTGGATAAGTTGACCTAACTTGACAACAGGTTCTGAGTTTGTCCTTTTTACAAATTGTGTGTGGTAGATCCATGTCTAATCCATAATGTCCAACTGTCCAGCATATTAAACATAAATTTTGGTCTGTCTTAGATCTGTAGTCAAAGAGCCATATAGAGCACATTTGCCAATGTTAGTTTATTCTTATTATGTTGAGTCTAGCTGCTTTTCAGTTCCCCATTGTATTTATCTCTAAAACCAAAATGTTACTCCCCCTCCATGCATATCATATTTGATCCAGAGAATAATGCAATGACATTTAATACTGTTTAATTGGATATGATTTTCTGTGTCATAAGTTTAAAATTTTACAGTTAATTTATTCTTCAAGATCAGATTAACAAACAGATTATACTTGGCATGCTGAAAGGAGGTAAATCAAACACTGTAGAATATATCAAGTATGTAAGGCAAGTACAGATGTAAACAAAGTATTTCAAATGCTTTTAGTTCAAACAGAGTTATCTTTCTTACTACAGAATAGATTTATGAAAGGGAAGTAGCTCTGACTGACTCATGTGATTCACACACCTATCAAAGAGAGAACTTGCCACTTCCATAACAGAAATAATAAGAAACAATTATAAAAAGACTAAATTAAATAAGTGAAGAAAGTTGTTTCATATAGAATTTGCAAGACATTTTCCCCATTTCCCTGGTTTTTGAAGCAATTAATTGTTAATTCCTATTTTTGACAACATAACTCAATATGAATCATTTCCTTCGAAGGCAGTATAGAAATAGATGAGTTGAAGCTGAGTGAAATTTTAGATGTGGTAGACTTCTCTCTTTGTTTTGTAAGTAAGAGGTTTGCTATTTTGAGATACTAAGCAGTTGTTTAAGAAAATGGGTTTCAAAACCCTTATATTACAGGAAGAGACATAAAATTGTTTTAAAAACTATTAGGATTTATTTTTTATGCCTGTGATAAAAAGTCTTTTTGTGATATTGTTATTCCCTTGTCTATCGGTCTGTCTTTAGGGGTTACATGGTTTGTTTGCACAACTCCTACAGTTTTTATGTTCAGTAGATGATTTGGACAGTGAAGATGAACATAGGTTAAAAATTTTGATTATCTTTTGCAACTTTCTGGACAATATATCTTGTTGAACTTTGTCTTTTTATACTCCCGCTCCATAGGAGAGGGGGCATACTGTTTTACCCTTGTCCGTCTGTGTGTCTGTCTGTCTGTCCGTCCGTCCATCCGTCCGTCTGTCCGTCTGTCTGTCTGTCCATCCGTCCATCCGGAACATCTTTCGTCAAGGATTTCTCAGCTTGTGTATGTAGTAATGATTTGATATTTGGTCTGAAGCTTTAGTATAATAAGTTGTATTGCGTCTCCCCTTTTCGAGTCCGTAACTCATCTACTTCCTGTTTGACGATAACTTAGATTTTTTCCCATTATAGCAATATATAGAAATTTTTCGTCAAGGATTTCTCAGCTTGTGTATGTAGTAATGATTTGATATTTGGTCTGCAGCTTAAGTATAATGAGTTGTATCGTGTCTCCTCTTTGGGAGTCCCTAACTCGTCTACTTCCTGTTTGACGATAACTTTGATTTTGTCCCCATTCAAGCCATATATATTGAAATTTTTCGTCAATGATATCTCAGCTTGTGTATGTAGTAATGATTTTGATATTTGGTCTGAAGCTTAAGTATAATTAGTTTTATCCTGTCTCCCCTTTTCAAGTCCATAACTCATCTACTTCCTGTTTGATGGTAACTTTATTTATCACTGCAACTATGCCAATGCTTGTATTGTGTCCATACTTGTACAGTGTCCACGCCTGTATTATGTCCACACAGGATTCAGGGTTCAATGAGCTGGGGTATAACTGGCTGCCATTTGGCAACAGCTCTTGTTTTTTTAGATTTAATAATGGAAGGTTACATGGGTCAGCTCAACTCCTTCTATAGTGTTTATAGGAAGTTTATTTTGTAGAATGAGATGAGGATTATGATTTTTTAGCTTACCTGGCTAATGCCAGGGTGAGCTTTTGCCATCACTTTGCGTCCGTCGTCCATCCGTCCGTCGTCCGTCCGTCCGTCCGGCGTAAACTTTTCATTCAAAGATCTTCTCCTCTGAAACTACTGGGCCAAATGGAACCAAACTTGGCCACAATAGTCCTTGGGTGGTCCCCTACAAAAAAGGTGTTTTTCAGGTCCGTGGGATATCCAAGATGGCCGCCAGCGGGAAACATAGTTTTAACATTGGACCCTATGGGAAAACACATTCAAAGATCTTCTTCTCTGAAACTATCAAGCCAATTTGCACCAAACTTGGCCATAATAGTCCTTAGATGGTCCCTGACAAAAAAGGTGTTTTTCAGGTCCTCTCGATATCCAAGATGGCTGCCAGCGGGAAACATAGTTTTAACATTGGACCCTATGGGAAAACACATTCAAAGATCTTCTTCTCTGAAACTATTAAGCCAATTGGCACCAAACTTGGCCAAAATATTCCTTTGATGGTCCCTTACAATAAAGGTGTTTTTCAGGTCTGTGCGATATCCAAGATGGCCACCAGTGGGAAACATAGTTTTAACATTGGACCCTATGGGAAAACACATTCAAAGATCTTCTTCTCTGAAACTGCTGAGCCAATTAGCACCAAACTTGGCAACAACAGTCCTTTGGTGGTCCCTTACAAAAAAGGTGTTTTTCAGGTCTGTGCGATATCCAAGATGGCCGCCAGCGGGAAACATAGTTTTAACATTGAACGCTAAGGGAAAACACATTCAAAGATCTTCTTCTCTGAAACTACTGAGCCATTTGGCACCAAACTTGGCCAAAATAGTCCTTTGGTGGTCCCTTACAAAAAAGGTGTTTTTCAGGTCTGCGCGATATCCAAGATGGCTGCCAGCGGGAAACTTAGTTTTAACATTGGACCCTATGGGAAAACACATTCAAAGACCTTCTTCTCTGAAACTACTGAGCCAATTGGCACCAAACTTGGCCACAATAGTCTTTATGTGGACCCCTGAAAAGAATTTTTTTTTCAGGTTCCTACTTTATCCAAGATGGCTGCCAGCAGGGAACATAGTTTAACATTGGACCCCATCATAAGGAACACTTACAGCGGTCTTCTCCCCTTAAACTAATTGGGCATATTGGAACTATAGTTTAATTATATACATGTATATTGGCTCTTTAACATAAAATGTCTATGTTAATCAAGGACCAGGTGAGCGATACAGGCTCTTGAGAGCCTCTTGTGTTTAATTTTACAAATTGTTGAATTAAGCCATATTGGCCTGCTTCATGGTGTGCTTGCAGTAGCTTCAGCATATTTTGTGGGAGCCTTAACATGTATGTGCTAGGACATCATATGTGTCTTATAGGCATACATATCATTTCTAAGAAACCATATTCAAATTAAGCCCTCTAGTTTCATTTGTTGTCTTGATATCACTGATTTTTGTCTCGCCTGCGATGAAAGGCGCGTAAAGCAAGACATATGGGTAGAAAGTATGCGATGGCGGCGGTGGCGTAAGCCTATATGTTAAGCTTTTGTGATTAGGTCCCTTTCTCAGTAACTATAAGTGATAGGTCAATGATATTTGGCGATATAGGTTGGTCTTGAGAAGTACATGACAGTCTGCTATATGGCTTTTGTCTCAGACCTCAATTTCATGGTCCAGTGTTCATGTTAATTTTCCTAGTATCTATTAATGTAAGGTCAATAATATTTGTTATGTGGGTTTTCATTGGATGGAAGATGACAGCCTGCTATTTTGCTTTAGCCCTTGACCTCATTTCACGGTCTAGTGAACATGTTTTGTTTCTCAGTATCTATTAGTGGTAGGTCACTGATATTTTGCATTTTGGTTTTGGGTGATACATGACAGTCTGCTATATTGCCTTTGTCAGTTAATCTAATTTCACAGTCTAGCAAACATGTTAAGTTTTCTAATTTAGGCAGTTTTGAGTTTTCATATCAATTTTGGGACCAAGTAGGGATGGGTGAGACATCAATTTGGGTCCACACTTGTTTAGAAGAGTAAGCCGAGATGGTGGTTAATCTTTTCCACAAGAATTTTCTGACTTTCTAATTTCCTCTTTTATGTCTCTGATACAAAACATACATAGGGGAGGGGTTGTATCCAAGAAAACGAGTTTAACCCCACCACAATTTTTGAGCCTGTCCCATGTCAGAAATATGTTGGTCATTGGCTTGTCCTTGTCTTCTTATAAAATTTTAGTTTCTTGATATTCAGGTTATTGGATGTGGTTTGTTTCCAATGATTTATTCACTTTTTTACTTTTTTCTTATTTGGGGAGGGGGGGGGGGGNATTCTCTTATCCGTACATCCGGGCACTTTACCTGTGGAGGAGGTGAAAATGACCACATTTCACTATATATCTAAGTAACCTCAACTTTTATTTATTCATTCATTTTTCAAGATATTTTAATGAAACTTGGATTATGCATTTGGAACATTTATATAAATATCATATCTGAATTTCAAGACAATAGGTATTATAACACCGAATATATTGCAATTTAAAATATCAATTTTTTACATAGATTATACAAGAAAACATCGATCGTGTCACTGCCTATGTTGGGGGTATAAGATTAATATTGACTGATCTGATTGGTCAATTGAGCTTTGTGATGTCACGCCGGATAAGAGAATATGGTGTGAGGTTTCTCACTGTGTTGAAGACCGTAGGGTGATCCCTAGATGCTTTGTTTTGGGTCTTTTTAACCTGGAGATGGAATATTGCCTCCTTGACATTTACCGCATTTCCTTTCTTTTTCATATTCATAGAACTGTTTTTGAAATCTCACCAATACTAGCAAAGGTTAGACATACAAACAAAATTTTGGCATAATCTGAAATTGTATTAAAAATAATATAGAAAAAATATGTGTTGCAAACAGTAATATAGCAGGACAAGGTACAAAATAATGAACAATAGTATTTTCATACATGGAAAAGGTTGAAATGTAGCTTGCTGGAAAATAGCAAACTATAATGGGTACAAATGTTATTTGTTAAACAGAATACAGGTAGCATTTAAAGGGAGATCCTGTAAAAATGTTCAATGAAGTAAGGGAGATAAATCCACTTTCCTTCAAAATAATACCATGTATTAAATGGTTACAAGTGCGCAAATATTTACAATGCATTTTCCATAGGGGGGTTCCCCTGTTTGGCGATTATCTAAAAATAGACGAAGGCTTTTTTCCATCCCGGGGGTCCTGAAAATGATAAGAACTCATACAGATCTTTCGAATTCCAAAATAAAAAATGGGGGTCTATGCGGCGATTCTTGGTGTAAATTGAGGCTCAAAAAAGGGTATATTGAAAAAAGTAAAATATTTTTATGTCGACCAAATCCCATAAAAGGTCAAATTATCATCTCTGGGTTACATTGTTGAAATCAGATTTCCTATAAATCGAATTGTAACATGACAAAGTATTCTAATTTAAAACTTTTAATTTTATTATCCACCAATCGTAGGAGTTGCAGTGCTTAATACTGAATACAGCTTTGGGTTCAAAACTGGATCCCTGTTCGAAAGTCAATATTTGCGCACTTGATACCAAATAATACCATGTATTATGTATGCTGTGTGTGAACTCTTTCAACAAGGTTATTTATGACATTCTTCTTATTTTGTTTTCTAAAAAACAAAGACCTGTCATAAATTATCAGATTTGTAAAGTATATGCACTTATTGTTCAATTGAGTGCATTGCTTTGTATTTGTGCATTAAATATACCCATAAATATTTTGGTATTCCAGACTACTTTGTCTTTCTGAAAAAGATCAATTTGATTGAAAGTAACAGTGCAATAAATTTTTGTAGTCTTCTTTGTATAAATCAGCTTCAAGCCAAATTCATACGGGTAATGACCATTTTAATGAACAAACCTCCTTGGAAACTTCTTTAATGTATATGTAAAGTTTATATCCTAGTTCAAATCTCAGTACCTATACATGATAGGGTCATGTAACCTTGCATGCATACATTTCTGATGGTAGGTCGGCATCCAGGCAACATTAGGTCACTTTGACCTATATTTTCCACTTGATTGATTTACATTCAAGCTTATGTCCAAGTTAAGATTTCAGTACCTATGCATGATAGGATCATGTTACCTTGCACATGTATGCATCTCTGATGGTAGGTAAGCATCCAGGCAAAATTAGGTCACTTTGACCTATATTTTCCGCTTGATTGATTAACTTTCAAGTTTATATCTGAGTTCAGATCTCAATACCTATACTAGGTAGGATCATGTAACTTTACATATGCATGCATCTCTGATGGTAGGTCAGCATCCATGGGAAATTAGGTCACTTTGACCTATATTTTACTCTTGATTGATTTACTTTCATGTTCTCGTAATAGTTCAGATCTCAGTCACTATGCATAGTAGGATCATGTTACCTTGCATATTCATGTTTTTGTGATGTTAAGTCAGCATCCATGGACAATTTGGTCACTTTGACCTATATTTTCTGCTTGATGGACTTACAACTTGACAAGCCAGTTCAGTTCTCAGTCACTTTGCATAGTACGAACATGTAACCTTGCATATGGTGGGTCAACATCTAGGCAAAATTAGATTTCTGTGACATTGTGCAATAATGAGGCGAACTTTGTAATCATTGATTACCTATGTTTTACAAGAGTAATTGGATGGTCCCAATTAAAATTCAAGTACATAAGATTTGGCTCAGATCAAAGACTGCTGCCAGTTAAAAAAAAAAAAATCTGAACCTTTGGGAAGAACATTGGAAATTCTTCTTCCCTGATATTGCTTATCCAGTGGCCCAAAAGTTAGGAATTCCCTTAGACAGATTCCACTAAAATTGTATTGCCATATCTCAAGCCATAACAAAGATGACCATCAGTAGTGAACCTTCTTTTAACATTGAACTCTACAAGAAACACATTCACACATATTTTTAGCATTTAATAGTGTCTGCTGTGAAAAACTGTTCTGTCTTACAATTGTTACTTATGAGTTATGATGAAGTCCAATGACAGAATAAAACACTGGAGTGATTTCTCCCAATCTCAGTGGGAGTTTTTAAAGCAACTATAACACAATCAGACACAATTTCACAGGACTGACATTATTTTGGCTTATATATTATTCTCTGAAATAATACATGGTTTGTTCAGAATTGGTCTCAATGGTCTTTTGATGACCTTATTTTTAAAACTTTATCCAGCAGGCTTTGGTATTATTCAACAGTTGCAATCACACAAAGGATCTCTCATGAACCTATATGTGCAGCTAGAATCTATAAAAGCAGTCAATATTTTTGTCTTGCCTCTGACAAAATTTAAAAAGCAAATCATGCACTCAAAGACACATTGTATGATGGCAATGAGGTCAGCAATTGTGTGTTCGATTTTAAGCTCTAGTGACCATATTAAGTTTTGTTTTTCAATCAGTGTCTCGAGCTCAATACCTGTAAGTGGATAGGTCAATGTTTTTTGGTATGCAGATTAATCTTGAAATCTTGAGTATTACAAGTTTTTTCCAAATGGGTGGCAGTCTTGACAAGAAAAAAATAATCAGCATTTCCCTTTATGAAAAATACCTTTCGTTCCTTTTGCTACCATTTCAAGATCTAGTTGAACATGAGAATCAAATTTTGAACACACTGAAACCAAATTTTGTCATTACAGTAATCAAATTGTAATGCAATGCAATTCTGTACTTTTGTTAGTATTTTTTTATACGACCGCAAAAATTTTGCGGTCGTATTATGGTATGGCACAGTCGTCGGCGTCGGCGTCTGTGGCAAGCATAACTTTGTTTCTAGTGGACAGATCATCTTCAAATTTCAGAATGTGGTTTGTTGGCATAATGGCTATCCCGGGTTTTAATTTCGGGTTTATGGCCCCACCTGTTTCAGAAAAAGGGGCCAAAAAGGGGTAAAATTGAGTATTTTTGTGTCTGTGGACAGCATAACTTTGGTTCCAGTGAACAGATCATTTTCAAATTTTAGTATGATGTTTCTTGGCACATGCTTTAGCCCAAGCTATAATTTTATGTTCCTGGCCCCGCCCGTTTTAGAAAAAGGGGCCAAAAGGGGTTAAATTGGTTGTTTTCACATATTTGACTGTAGAATCTTTATTATTTATCAGATTTTGATGGGGTTTCTTTCAGTAAACTCCTTAGAAAATTTCCAATCTGGGACATGCCAACGGATTTCACGTGGCATGTACCATTCACGAGATAAATGGGGCCCATAAGGGGCGAATTTCAAAAATTTCATTTTTTTATTTTTAGTCCGATTTTGATGCAATTTTTTCCAAAGGATTCCTAATGAAAAATTATTGAGCGCTCTACTATTAGATTTTTGGTAACTTGTTTCCTTACCCAGCTATGAGGGGCCGAAGGGGGCCAAAATCGTAAATTTATAGATAACCAAAAAAATTTATTTTTCATCGGATTTCGATGGGATTTTTTTCTTTGGATTCCTCTTGATGTAAGCTTTCAGTAGCATGTCAACGGATTTGGCGTAGCTCTTACTGTTTCCAAGCTATGAGGGGCTGAAGGGGCCAAAATTGTAAATTTACAGATAACCTAAAATTTTTATTTTTTGTCGGATGTCGATGGGATTTTTTTCTTTGGATTCCTCTTGATGTAAGCTTTCAGTTAGATGTCAACGGATTTGGCGTAGCTGTTACCGTTTCGGAGCTATGAGGGGCTGAAAGTGGCCAAAATTGTAAAGTTACAGATAACCTAAAATTTTTATTTTTCATCGAATTTCGATGGGATTTTATTCTTTGATTCCTCTTTATGTAAGCTTTCAGTTATATGTCAGCGGATTTGGCGTAGCTCTTGCCGTTCAAGAGCTATGAGGGCCGAAGGGGGCCAAAATCGTTAATTTACAGATTACCTTAAATTTTTATTTTTCATCGCATTTCAATGGGATTTTTTTCATTTGATTCCTCTTGATATAAGCTTTCAGAGTCATGTCAATGGATTGGGCGTAGCTCTTACCGTTTCTGAGCTATAGAGGGTCAAAGACGAATCATAAGGGCTAATTTTTATTTTCCCTAGTTTGTGTCCAGCTAATTACTTGGTCAATCTCCTTATTGCATCCATCTAATTATTGTGTCAAGCTCTTTCCTATGTCCATACTCACTTTAAATTACACTTTTTCAAATTTCAGTGGACAACATGCTGCAGTCGTATCATGCTGCGCTCGGCGTAGCCCTTTATTTTTGCCTGCCACAATTCTGGAAGGGCATTATACATTTACCCATGTTTGTCTGTATGTATGACCCTGTCTGTCCAGAACCTTTGGCAACATCTTGTAATATTTTAATGATAATACAATAGTACATAAACCTTGATAAGTACTACCAGATTCACCAAAAAATACTGATTCATGACCTACCAGTACATTTTACGCTTGAGTGACTTGTTAAATTTTGCATTAAGTCCATTTCTTAACAACAAGCATTAAACCACAAACATATTTCATCATATTACTTACCTTGATGAGTACTAACCAAATTATTGACAATCAGGTGGCTTTGACCTATATTTTACTCTTGAGTAAATTTTGTTCAATTTTGCATTTAAGTCCTTTTCTCAACAACTAAACATGATTTCACAGTGATGTTGCATCAAATTAATCACTGTGGTGAGAAACCTTTCCTGTATTTTACATGCTTCAGCAACTTTAGTTAGATATTTTGCTGAGGTAAATTACTCAACAAATATTTATTGAACAATCATCTGTTATTTACATAAAACATGACTTCCTGATTCCATCGAAATTCAGTAAAAAGGTACTAATTTTATGCGTGATTGACTTATGTGATATATTGAGATGAAGTTGGCAGGGCATCTGTGTCTTGAAGACACATTCTCTAATTCTTGTTCAGAACAAATGATGCTGTTAAAGTAAACATTTGACTCTTATGGTAAAAAATACCTTTTAGGCAAGCCCCAACACATTTCTTATTGGTTGGATATTAGGTGAGCAGTTAAGGCTCAAAAGAGCCTCTAATATTAAGTTATGTAATCATCTTACTTATTCCAGTAGGGGACTTTTGGCAACTACAAAATATTGTATTTACATACATAAATACTACTGTATTCCTATAAAAACTGACCCAGAACTTTATCCAAAAAATTAAATTTAAAGTCATTAAGCACAAAGAGGCTCTTTGACAGTAGTCTGCTAAAACAATGATTTGAAATATTAACCGCAATTATCGGCTGTCATGACAGATTGTCAGATATTTAAAAGATTTTAACGTAGTTATATCTTCTGTCGTTAAAACAATCTTAAAATCAACTCAATTGATTTGTCTGGCGGTTAAAATACGATTCGAAAGATTTGCAGTTTTAGTGGCTTGAAAGATTGCCAAGATAAAATTAATATACAATATACATTTGTACTATTTTCAAATCATAGTAGATAGAGACCTATGCAGTTTCAGCATTCAGATTAAAATTGGTTTTGTAAATAATCGTCTATTAAATGGAGAAAATACCAATATTTTTGTTTGTTTGAAGGGTCCGATAAATTGCTGTTAGTCCAATACACATAATGTCATAATTCAAATTTAAATCCAAGTTGAAGTTTTAATTATATTTTAAAAGGGGTGTACAGGTTAAAGCTTGATAAAGTCATAATATAGGTAAAATATAGGTAAAGGGTATACAATTATTGGAAACACCCTGTAATTAGAATGGATTGGTCAAAATTGGTTCTGGTTGAACAGGTGTTTAAGAAAATGAAAGAGAAATTGGATTTATAAATACATCATTGGATTGTCCGGTAATTTCAAAGAAAAAATTGTGCTCTTGAGGAAAAAAATGATGAAATGATGTGACAATAACAGCAACCACCAACAATGGGTGGTAGTAATTCTAAATTGGATTGTATGAGTAAAAAGTCGAAAGAGAGGAAAAAGCAAATAGAAAAAAATCGAAAGGTAGTTGTTTACTTTTTATTTCAATATGCAAATTTGCACAAAAATAAATATTTTGATATACTTGTAATTTCAGTCACATGGTACCGTCAGAGATGGGAATAAAGTATTTTTTAAAAACCTTTTAAGCTATAAATTTTTTATTTGTAAAATATTTTTTTGCATAAATTTAATAACAAATATGATATGTTTTGGGTAGGCAGATAGATCTGTGTATGATAAAACAAATCGTTGTGGGTAAAGTTGTCTCTCTAAAGTGTAAACTTTCAGTACTTCATGTCCTAGGTTTACCGCAGGTCTTGAAACTGTCCATTTTGGATTAATTTGCAACATTTACAATTTTTAAAATTTTGATTAAACCTAATGAGTATCTCCTGTGTGCACAGATTTGCCCTTAACTGGTTTTTACTCTCCTATTTGATCCTATCAGCTTTTATAATCTTTTATTGATGGTCTTCCAAATTTTTTGATTCAATCTGCACTGGAGAGACATAAGCTGTCGAAATGACCATCTGCAGAAACATAATTTACAATTACTTCAGTTATTTGGTTATTTCATACAAAGTGAAATGTTCCGTTGCCTTAGCAGCTTTAGACCTGTATTAACAATTGCATTGACATTTTGCAGGAAGTTACAGAACAGGTGATTACGTAATAAATATACATATTTTTTCTCATATATAAAAACTCTACCATGTAAGCATGCCTGGGAACATGTATTACCACTAAGCTGTAAAAATCTCTTTCAACTCTGAAAAACTGCATGTTCTTGTGGTCGAAACTTTATATTTCATTATAACCACATTTCAAAATTATTATATAAATGTTACAATATTTATCAGTCCAATATTGACAGATTTTGTTTGGTTTCTCGGTAATTATTATAATAGTACATATAGAAATGTTCCTGTCCTATTCTGCGGTAAAAGGTTTCAAGGAGAAATATTAAATTCATTGTTCACATGTATTGTCCCTTGGGTTTGGCTCTACAAAGTCAATATTTTCCATTCTAATACCACAAATCAAAATATTTAATTTGTTGTATATGAAAATATTTTGAAATCTGAACAAAATATACTTTTTACCCTTGAATTAACTTTTGTCTTTTTGATTTATTAAATAAATATAATTCGTCCAAGGTTTTGTTTAATATTGAAAAAAAGATTACGGTTATTTTACACTTTATAATCTTCTTTATGAGTTTTATGTTTGCAAGGATAAATAAATATATTTTAACCGACAACTATATAAAAGTGTACTTTTGTGTATTGCTTAAATTGCTCTCTGTATACTAGGTGCACCATGGTTGATTGTCCTGATATGTTTCCTTAAAGGGAAGATTTTCATGGAACATTTCCACTCTTTGATTGTTTTGTGTAACATTAAAAAACTGATCTAGCCAATGGCATTATACCCAGACGTCTTAATTCATATACTGTTTTAGAAAATATTTCAGGCATAGTAAAGCTTTATTGAAATTTTTTTGACTATCAATTTCAATTTTCCCCACGTTTTGATATTATCGATCACAAAAATATTGTTAAATTTGTATGACTAAATTATTAAACAATTTTAATTTCCTAAGTTTAATAAAAATATCACATTTCATCATAGTTATTCCATAATGAAATAATTGAAAACAATGTAAATGTTTTCACATCACCTTTAAAGTATTGGTTTCAATGTAATTTCTTCATCCAATTCCAAATTAAATTTTCCTTTTATTATGAAATAATGGAAAAATATCTTTTATTTGAAAAGTTGATAATCTATGAGTTTTCCCTTTTTCCTCCATTGTAAGATTCTCCAACATATAAGGCAAAAGTTCAGCATTTCACCCAGTATAAGGTTCTTCAAACATAACAGAGAACAGTTCAGCATTTCACCCAGTATTAGGTTCTTCCAACATACTAGACAACAGCTCAGCATTTTACCGTGTATAAGGTTCTTCCAACATACTAGGCAACAGTTCAGCATTTCAACCAGAATAAGGTTCCTCCAACATACGAGACATCAGTTCAGCATTTCACCCAATATTAGGTTCTTCCAACATACTAAATATCAGTTCAGCATTTCACCCAGTATTAGGTTCTTCCAACATACAAGACAAAGGTTCAGCATTTTACCCAGTATAAGGTTCTTCAAAGATACTAGACATCAGCTTAGCATGTTCCTCCATTGTAAGATTCTCCAACATATAAGGCAAAAGTTCAGCATTTCACCCAGTATAAGGTTCTTCAAACATAATGGAGAACAGTTCAGCATTTCATCCGGTTTTAGGTTCTTCCAACATACTAGACAACAGTTCAGAATTTCACCCAGTATAAGGTTCATCCAACATACTAGACAACAGTTCAGCATTTCACCCAGTATAAGGTACTTCCAACATACTAGACATCAGTTCAGCATTTCACCCAGTATTAGGTTCATCCAACATACTAGACAACAGTTCAGCATTTCACCCAGTATAAGGTTCTTCCAACATACTGGAGAACAGTTCAACATTTCACCCAGTATAAGGTTCTTCCAACATACTAGACAACAGTTCAGCATTTCACCCAGTATAAGGTTCTTCCAACATACTAGACAACAGCTCAGCATTTCACCCAGTTTTAGGTTCTTCCAACATACTAGACAACAGTTCAGCATTTCACCCAATATTAGGTTCTTCCAACATACTAGACAACAGTTTGGCATTGCACCCAGTATTACGTTCTTCCAACATACTAGACACCAGTTCAGCATTTCACCCAGTATTAGGTTCTTTCAACATACTAGACAACAGTTCAGCATTTCACCCAGCTTAGGTTCTTCCAACATACTAGAGAAAAGTTCAGCATTTCACCCACTTTTAGGTTCTTTCAACATACTATACAACAGTTCGGCATTTCACCCAGTTTTAAGTTCTTCCAACATACTAAATAACAGTTCAGCATTTCAACCAGTATAAGGTTCTTCCAGCATACTAGACAACAGTTCGGCATTTCACCCAATAGTTGGTTCTTCCAACATACTAGACAACAGTTCGGCATTTCACCCAGTATAAGGTTCTTCCAACATACTAGAAAACAGTTCAGCATTTTACCAAGTATAAGGTTCTTCCAACATACTAGACATCAGTTCAGCATTTCACCCAGTATAAGGTTCTTCCAACATACTGGCGAACAGTTCAGCATTTCACCCAGTATTAGGTTCTTCCAACATACGAGACAACAGTTCAGCATTTCATCCAGTAAAAGGTTCATCCAACATACTAGACAACATATTTCACCCAGTATTAGGTTCTTTCAACATACTAGACAATAGTTCAGCATTTCACCCAGTACAAGGTTCTTCCAACATACTAGACAACAGTTCAGCATTTCACCAAGTATAAGGTTCTTCCAACACTAGACATCAGTTCAGCATTTCACCCAGTTTTAGGTTCTTCCAACATGCTAGACAACAGTTCAGCATTTCACCCAATATTAAGTTCTTCCAACATACTAGACAACAGTTCGGCATTTCACCCAGTATAAGGTTCTTCCAACATACTAGACAACAGTTCAGTATTTCACCCAGTATAAGGTTCTTCCAACATACTAGACAATAGTTCAGCATTTCACCAAGTATTAGGTTCTTCCAACATACTAGACAACAGTTCAGCATTTCACCCAGTATATATGGAATATTGGACATTTTGTTGTTGACATGGACTTTATCACAACCAGTATCAAATGAGCCAGTTAAGGCAAACTTACATGATAGAGTCTGTATCAAAGACATAATGTCCTATATTTCTTTTATCGGTAATTCATGAAATGATAAATAGAACTGTATAATAAATAGAAACTAGCTGAAATTTCTATTCTAGACAAAGGTTCAGCATTTTCCCCATATTAAGTTCTTCTAACATACAAGACAAAGGTTCAGCATTTCACCCAGTATAAGGTTATTCCAACATACTGGCGAACAGTTCAGCATTTCACCCAGTATTAGGTTCTTCCAACATACTAGACAACAGTTCAGCATTTCACCCAGTATAAGGTTTCTTCCAACATACTAGACAACCCTTCAGCATTTCACCCAGTATAAGGTTCTTCCAACATACTAGAGAACAGTTCAGCATTTCACCCAGTATAAGGTTCTTCCAACATACTAGACAACAGTTCAGCATTTCACCCAGTATTTGGTTCTTTCAACATACTAGACAACAGTTCAGCATTTCACCCAGTATTAGGTTCTTCCAACATACTAGACAACAGTTCAGTATTTCACCCAGTATAAGGTTCTTCCAACATACTAGACAACAGTTTGGCATTTCACCCAATATAAGGTTCTTCCAACATACTAGACAACAGCTCAGCATTTCACCAAGTATAAGGTTCATCCATCATACTAGACAACAGTTTGGCATTTCCCCCAGTATAAGGTTCTTTCAACATACTAGACAACAGTTCAGCATTTCACCCAGTTTTAGGTTCTTCCAACATGCTAGACAACAGTTCAGCATTTCACCCAGTTTTAGGTTCTTTCAACAAGCTAGACAACAGTTCAGCATTTCAGCCAGTATAAGGTCCTTCCAACATACTAGACAACAGTTCAGCATCTCACCCAGTATAAGGTTCTTCCAACATACTAGACAACAGTTCAGCATTTCACCAAGTATAAGGTTCATCCAACATACTAGACAACAGTTCGGCATTTCACCCAGTATAAGGTTCTTTCAACATACTAGACAACAGTTCAGCATTTCACCCAGTTTTAGGTTCTTCCACTATACTAGACATCAGTTCAGCATTTCACCCAGTATAAGGTTCTTCCAACATACTAGACAACTATATTTCCTTTATCGGTAATTCACAAAATGATAAACAGAACTGTATAATAAATAGAAATAAGCTGAATTTTTTATTCTAGACAAAGGTTCAGCATTTCACCCAGTATTAGGTTCTTCCAACATAGAAGTTTTCACAGTTTTTCCTTGTTTAAGGAATTTCTGAGTTTCCTATGACTGTTATAAGTTGGGATAGGGTAATGTCAGACAAAATTCTGTAACACAACTTTCAGGTTTTCAAATCAAATTATTTTCATCTATGCTCTTGCATATAGGCTGCACATGACATTACATTAAAGTATACTTATAATTTATAACAGCCATAAATATCAGATTTATATACTATATTTTCTTAAAGAAACACTTCATTGAGTTATTTAAATATTCATAGTAGGTTGTTTGAACATACAAAAATCAAAACTTGCATTACATAATAATTTCATAAATTATTGTATCAAGGCATCAACAAGGTATAATATGACTTTATAATGTAACATTTATATTCGTAACTACCTACCAAATACATATGATAAACTTCATAAGATATCTTGCCACCTAAAAGTAAAACCTTCAAAACCTGATTCTATTCTGAATGACCACTAAAACGGCACATTGATACATTTTGCACATCAGACCACAATACAAATATTCCTAGGATCTCATTGGAGGTGGATATTTATTTTTTAAAAGACTTAGCATAAAAAAAATTTGAATATGTAAAATGGTATGACACTAGCATCATCACCCACCTCATCTTTGATATCTGCAGGGTCTTTCAACACTGATTCTATGTGATAACTTAAGATCCAGGATAATATTACTTAGACCACAAAGAAGCCTGGAAATGGTTTTTGGTGCCTATTTTTGAAAAGGGGTCAACATGGGTTAAACTGAATGTTTTCACATATTTGGTTGTAGTACATCATAAATAAAAGCTGGGAAAATGTAAATCAAAATAAAACATTAAAGAGAATAAAGTAATTAGGTTATTGGAGGGTTGGATTCTTGAATTTTTTATATTTTTGTAAATTATGCTTCTTTTGAGGGGAAGACTATCTTTGCACATTGGTGGTTGAATCAGCAATTCTGTGTTGAAAAATCAATGTTAAAAGTGCCCAGATATGGAGTGTATTGTTAGTTTGAAGTTATATATTTTCTTATATAATTGTGAATAAAACCAAATATTTAAATTAAATAAAATAAGATCAATAAGTGAACGATCTATAATAGTTTTATCTTAGTGTAAATCTACCCATTGAACAGTTAAAGCCGACCATTTACAATACACATTTAAGGAGATTTTTAACACTTATCTATACAACAGTTATTGTTTTGTGTCGTAACATGAACAGTATACTTTACTAGTGTAACCAAAGTCTATACTTAATAAGAATAAAATGAATTGGTTTTGTTTATTTCTATAATAAATTTTAAACTTATGGTAACTTTCGCCACAACTTTCCTTCTCTTGCTAAATATGGTTATTTTATCTCTGATCAAGAAACTATTGTATTGTTGCACCAAAATTGCATGTCAGTACTTCATTATAAGGTTAATTCTTACTTTCACTACAGAGTTTATTTAAGAGAATGATTGACAGAATTGACAATTTTTACAATGTGAATATATGATATATATATGAATAAAGGGTAAGCACTTAAAGAAACAACAAATAATAACTAATCAAGACATAGAAACTTCAGTTTAGTTGATCAAGACACAAAATATTGAAAACAGGATGTTGTTCTGATTATCAGAACTTCATTTAAACTGAATACCCTCATCAAGACAATATAAAGAAACTGCATCCTAAAATAAGGACATTTATATGTTTTCATTACTGAGGACAGTTAAATTCCATACATTGTAATCAAGACATTATCAGGACACTTGAAAAATTAACAAATTAATGAAGACAATGCTTGAGGAATCTACATCAAGACATTATGATAGTTTCATGACTTTATTTGGTGAGCTAAAGTATACACCATTCAATCAACTCTGTACGGTAATAATCAAGACTCTATTTGAACGTTTATTTGACAAAGCACCATCTTTTCAGGACACTATTTCCACAAAAAAAAAACATGAATGAAGAAACAGATCTTTCCAGCATATCTATATACAAAAAAACAAAAACAAAACATGAGTCAGTTAATCTATGGTTGAAATCAAAATTTGACCCCTGTCGCAAAAATGCTCATAACTTCCGTAACATTTTTGAAATTGATTGTTGTAGAAATCATATTAATTGGCTGAATTAAAAAATGTATTGTACACGAAAAACAGTGGTTCTGTTCCCAGAAGAACCATTAATGAAGGCAATTACTCCAAATATTTCAGCAAAAATTCTTTTTTAATATGAAACAGGATGTTGTTCTTATTATCAGAACTTCATTTAAACTGAATACCCTCATGATCAAGACAATGAAAAGAAACTGCATCCTAAAATATGTTTTCATTACTGAGGACAGTTAAATTCCATACATTGTAATCAAGACATTATCAGGACACTTGAAAAATTAACAAATTAATGAAGACAATGCTTGAGGAATCTACGTCAAGACATTATGATAGTTTCATGACTTTATTTGGTGAGGTAAAGTATACACCATTCAATCAACTCTGTATGGTAATAATCAAGACTCTATTTGAACTGGGCCAATTTATTTCAAATTTGGTTTTTGACTTTATGTATGGGGGAAAGTGTCATCTGCCATTTTGGTTGCCTTATGATATCAACTTCCTGTTTGGCGGGACTTAGCCATTTTTTCCCCTGTATTGAACATAGTGAAAATTTTCGTCGCACTTTTCTCAGCAACTGCTGGGCCGATTTATTTCAAAATTAGTATTTGACTTTATATATAGGGGGAATGCGTCGTCTCCCATTTTGGTCGCCTTATGATATCAACTTCCTGTTTGGCGGGACTTTGCCATTTTCCCTTTATTGAACATAGTGAAAATTTTCGTTGCACTTTTCGCAGCAACTGTTTGTCCAATTTATTTCAAATTTGGTATTTAACTTAATATATGTGGGGAATGGGTTGTCTCCCATTTTGGTCGCCTTATGATATCAACTTCCTGTTTGGCGGGACTTTGCCATTTTTCCCTTTATTGAACATAGTGAAAAATTTTCATCGCACTTTTCTCAGCTACTTCTGGGCCGATTTATTTCAAATTTGGTATTTAACTTTATATATATAGGGGGAATGAGTCATCTCCTATTTTGGTCGCCTTATGATATCAACTTCCTGTTTGGTGGGACTTTGCCATTTTTATACGACCGCAAAAAAAATTTGAGGTCGTATAATGGTGGCGCTGGCGTCGTCGTCTGTAGACACTTTTCTTTTTGGTCAATAACTTAAGTTCCAGTAGACCAATCCTTATGAAATTTTACTACAGTGTTCCTTGGCACAAAAGGAAGGCTTGGATGGGTTTTAGAAATTTTGGCCCCTCCCGTTTTTAAAAAAGGGGCCAAAAGGGGCAAAATTGGGTGTTTTTACATATTTGGCTGTAGAATATTTATTATTTATTGGATTTTGATGGGGTTTCTTTTGTTATGTTCCTAATTAAATTATCTAACAGTAGTAGGTCAACGGATTTTATGTGGCATGTACCGTTCAGGAAATAAAAGGGGCCCAAAAGGGACAATTTTCAAAAATTTTATTTTATTTATTTTAAGTCTGATTTTGATGCAGTTTTTTTGCAATGGATTCCTTTTGAAAATAAACAAAGTGATGCACCATCAGATTTTTGACAATTTGTTTCTTTTCAGAGCTATGAGGGGCCAAATGGGGACAAAATTGCAAATTTGCAGATTACCTAAAATTTTTATTTTTCAGCGGATTTCGGTGGTTTTTTTTTTCTTTGGATCCTTCTTGATATAAACTTCCAGCAGTATGTCAACAGATTTTGCATAGCTCTTACCGTTTTCAAGCTACAAGGGGTCAAAGGGGCCGAAATTGCAATTTTTCGAAATATGTGAAATCTTTATTTTTCATCGGATTTGTATTGTAATTTCTTCTTCGGATTTCTGTTAATATAAGCTTTATGTATAATGTTGACATACCTCTTACCATTTCCAATATATATATGGAATTATAAGAGCCATTTTTTATTTTCCTTAGTATTACTGGGTCAAGCTCAATTGTGTCCATTCAATTACTGTATCAAGCTTTTTATTGTGTCCTCATTCATTTTGAATTGCACTTGTTCAAATTTCAGTGTTGGACATGCTGCGGTCGTATCATGCTGCGCTTTGCGTAGCCCTTTATTTCCTTTATTGAACATATTGAAAATTTTTGCCGCACTTTTCTCAGCTACTGCTGGGCCGATTTATTTCAAATTTGGTATTTGACTTTATATATAGGGGGAATGCGTCTTCTCCCATTTTGGTCGCCTTATGAAATCAACTTCCTGTTTGGCAGGACTTACCCGTTTTTCCCTTTATTGAACATAGTGAAAATTTTCATCGCACTTTTCTCAGCAACTGCTGGGCAGATTTATTTCAAATTTGGTATTTGACTTTATATATAGGGGGAATGTGTCGTCTCCAATTTTGGTCGCCTTATGATATAAACTTCCTGTTTGGCGGGACTTTGTCATTTTTCCCTTTATTGAACACAGTGAAATTTTCGCCGCATTTCTCAGCCACTGCTTGGATGATTTATTTCAACGAGTGGGGCTATACCTAGCACGACAACGTGTGCAACCTCATGTTGAATGTCTGTTTTAAGAGACTTACTTTCTTAATGCAATATCTGCCTTCTTTTTGAAATCAACTATTTCAATGATAATTTCACGAATAAGGAAGGATAAAATTAGTCCCCTTTCCATCTCGTTTCCATGTGAAAAATATTCTAAGTCGTACTTTCCATCATATTTCCATGTGAAAAATTTTCTAAGTCCTACTTTCCATGTTGTTCAATCAACTTTCCATGATGAACCAGACTTTTTTCCATCTCGTACATGGAAAATAACATGGAAATTTTCAGATGGAAAAAAATTCCATGTAGTTTTTAGAAGTTCCATGTCATTTCCATGTCACTGAGATGGAATCCATGTCATTTCCATGACATCGACATGGAATTCCATGTGTTTTCCATGGAAATCATAAACTGAGATGGAATATCTAGAGATGGGATACTTGAAATGTCAGGGAATTTGCAAAAAAAAAAAAAAATGAAATAAAAGAAAAATAGGTTATTCATTTTTGGATACCATAGATTTCTGTAAGTATGAGAACATGACAGTAGAAAATATTATTAGTTGTAAAGTTTATCAACTCTTTGAATTTTCTTAGGTCAAAAACAATACTGATTTGTATCTGAGCCTTGCTTTAAACTGGATTTAGACTGGGATGTATATTGTAGGAGTAATATCCTTTGATTGACCTTGACATTAGACATTTGATAGCATGAAGTTCCTTCTCTTATGCTTGGAATGATATTGTCTAACAGAACTTAAAGCTGAATACTGAATAATGGTGGCAGGTTTACCTTCATACATATTCCTGTGAATCTAGTATCATGATGACATACATACTTATATTTTTACAAAAGGGTGTACTTGATTGGTAATTGTTGGTTTGTTACTTTTAAAAAAGGGTGTACTTGATTGGTAGTTTGTTACTTGACATAAGTTGTAAGTACGTTGAAGTTGTTTTAATAAGGCAGAAAAATTGATTCAAGATTAATTTGATACTCAATGATAGTATGGCCATAAAATTCCCATTTAGAGTAATACAATTTCATGATACATAATGATTATACAAATGTATATTATAATTAAAATGGAGGGTTGAATGATCTCATAGTGATGAAAAGGATATAATGTCCATTACAGTTATAGTTGTAGTGTTAGAAAAACTGTAATTCAAGTTTGTGTAAAAATAAAGACCAATCTGCTTGATAAAAATATTTTATTAATAATAAACACACCTTTCATGGTGATCAGCTAAACTCAGATGTATTATTCTCTATAAAAAAAAACTGTTCCTATTGTTCAGGCAATACACAATGATCAGAATGACACCGATAAGTATACTGGACAGTAAAAGAAACGCACCATTCTTACTGTACAAGTATACTATCTGCATCATTCTGATCATTGTGTATTGGCTTAACAATAGGGTCAGTTTTATTTGGATATTGGATGTTATACATCCGAGTTCACTCAGCTGATCGCTATGAAGAGTGTAATGAAGGGTGTGATAAAGACATTACAGTTATATTCAGAGAACATTTGGGTACAGTCCTTTTCTGTAATTGCTCTAGTTTTGTTAGAATGATGTCACAAGTCGGAACATTTGAGAGTGACATTGACATGGCTCTACATAGTGTTTCAGTCATTTATGCTATTTTCAGTACATAATTTCTAGAGGTTTAAAAATCGTTGCTATTTCTAAGATGGCAGCCAAAATATGTTAATTTTCCATATTGTCTGATTTCAGTGTATTACTTTCTAGGGCGATTTTGGTGCTGCAATCATCAAATTGGTTGCAAGGGGCAAAACAAATCAAAATTATTTTAATGTACCTCACAGGAGAAAAATGGTTGAAGTATAGAAAAAATAATATTGTTTCCATTATATTGTAATATGCTGCATTTCTTTGATTTACATAAGTAAAAGAATTTCTATAACAAAAGATTGTAAGAGTTCAGCAAATACTCAAAATTCTAATTGTTTATTCGTCTGTTTTTCTTGGACCTAAACCAAAGGTTAATTTGGTATGATAAATTCATAAATACAAATTTTTAAGTGCCAAATGTTTTGTTTTGAAATTGTCATAACTATATGTTCACAACTGATCTATATTGATTTTAAAAAGATAGATATGTCTTTGTAGCAGGAAGAAAATAAAGTTTATTTTAAAGTCTGTTTCCCTTCCTTTAGATAATCAAAATTTTACGATTTCTTCTTTATTTGAGCATTAATTAATCTAATATTTTTTATGTAAATCAAGAATGACCAGACCTAACTAAAAAATGACACTGTCAAGAACACTCTATTCATGTGAATTTTCCTTGTTTTTGAAACATTGTTAGTGTTGGGGTTTTCTATTTTGAGGGCAAACAGGCAGGGAAATTTAATCAATGGTCAAGATATGTTAATAATGCAAAAAACAGCTCATATGGAAATTTATATCATACAGAACATCACAAAAAGAATGTGTTCACAATTTAATTGTTCATTATAAATGAACATTACAGCACAACTCCAATAGAATTTCAGGAACTCTTGAACTAAAAGGGACCTAGTGTGTAGAGATGTAAATATTTTTAGGAATTTTGATTTAGTGGGTCTTTTTCTGTTGGAGTTATACACCTTTAAAACTTAGAAAATTTATCAAACTGCACCATAGAAATTTTGCCAGCTTGCAAGCACAGCTTCCCTGAAACTGTTAAGTAGAATTTCTTGAGCCTTTGCCATTAATAAATGTGCCTATCCAATGGAAATAGTGTTATATTTGAGTTATCCCCCATTTAAACTACCGGTAATTTATTAACAGTTAAAAGTTTGTCAGAGCAAATTTTCTACTGTGAGCCACTCTGCAGAATTTCATAGAACTTTTAGTCATTATTGGACATAATCTGCAGATGTACATTATTTACATCAAAGAAGGGGAATTTTAATCAGGGTCAAATTATGTTGTTTTGAACCCTTAGAGCTTTCTTTCAGTGCTTGGAAATCAAGAAATGTAAACATATTTTAGAAGTTTACATAATCTCAGTAGAATATAGATTTTTTTAACCATATATATGATATAATTTACTTGAAAAAAGAATCATAAAAATGAGAGTGTAATGGTTTGGAATTTTGATTAAATTACTAAGACAAAATTGGAGAACGGAATCAATTATCAATGTAATCAGCCGATTTGTCACATTATCAGTATACATACTATACAGAACCACTCTAACTTATTTGTATTCAAAGTCAGGAATTGTTTGTAACTAAACTGTACCACTTAAAGTTTATCATTAAATTTGATTAAAATATGTTTACATGGTCAAAGTAACTGGGATTTATATGTATAAAATTTGGTTCATGTTCTTCACAAGACAAATAAATCGAAAGGGAATGATTTTTGAGAATCATGTATGGACAATTTTTTTTTGGTTATATTTATATAACATTACATATTATGCAATAAGGCTTTTAGTCTTGTTGAGATTTCCTAGTGCAGGAAGTGTACACAGATAAATCATATTTTAAATGGAAAAATGGAAAATTATGTCAATGTTTTGACACATAACATTTTCATATTGCAATTTTATGGTGCAGACCATTTTTGACTGGGATTGTGATATCAAAATAAGTTGACCCTAATTAGTTGTACATTGAAATCTTACTCAAAGACACAGCCTGCAGCTCTAGATGGCACATCACACCACTTCAGTTAGGCAGCAGGTCTCTTAAAGCAAAGAAAGACCTATTTGTTTCTATTGGCTTACTTTAGCTCTTATATATTTACACTTGACCTTTCTTGGCACAAAAGAGAGATTTGTTTGTGGCCCTTTTTGTTCTGGAAAAGGGGCAAATTTTTAAAGATCCTTTATTTAAAGATTTTGAACTATGGAACAAATTTCAAAGATAACATATTTAAAGTCATTAAACTAGAATTTAATCAGACCTATATTTAAGTGTAAATCTGCATTAACTAGAGTTTAATCAGCGGTCAGTACCTATAAAGTTGTGACCAAGACTAAAACATACAATTAACATAGACAATTTAATGTCTTGTCCTTTTTAATTGAGTAATAAAACTGTCCATCCATGCATTTATTATTGCTGAACTATTTATAGTCTTATTTTTAAATTTCAAGATTCAAGATTTAAGTATTTGAATCTTGAATCTATTTTTAAATTTCAGAAACTAAATTATAGATAATTCTAAATTTCATGTAGTATTCAAGTACTGGTGTGGTGTTTGTTGGATATTTTCAAGGAGAGATTTTTTTTAATAAGAGCTTATTATTTCTATCCTATTCCCAAAAATGATATTAGCATAATAATTTAACAGCAATAGGTTGGAAAGAACTCTTGTAAAATGTTACTCTAACCCTGGATACCCAATGTTCATTGCAAGAAGCCATATTTGAAATAAAGAATATAACATTTTGTTGTGAAAGGGGGAAGAGAGGGTCAAAATATAACATTGTCTTGCATGCATCTATTTTTTTCTCCTGCTTTAAACAATTCTTCACAAAATTTTGTATCCTTTAAGATAATAACCATAACCCCTCCATTTGAAAAATCAGTGGCGTAATATTTGTGTGCCCTAAATAAGCACCAGTTGTAATTCCACTTTTTGTTCCATTTTTCAATACATTTCAAATGTCTTATGCATAAATTTTTTTCTATTGATTTGAAAGTAAGGTTTCATCTTTATACTTTGATCTTATAAAAAACATCTATTGCCCTTAGATTTTAGTTGCCAAAAATATTACAAAAATTACAAATTTTCCAGTAATTGTTTCTTTATTTTGCAGAACCTCTCAGAAAATATAATTGGTCACAGAGATGCTGTGGATGGCCTTCAAAGTAAAGCAACTAAACTTGTCTCCAGAGTCAGTACCAGGGATAGAGCACTGGTTGAAGGAAGATTGGGGTAAGTAAAAGTTTGTCTCCAGAGTCAGTACAGAGATGCTGTGGATGGCCTTCAAAGTAAAGCAACTAAACTTGTCTCCAGAGTCAGTACCAGGGATAGAGCACTGGTTGAAGGAAGATTGGGGTAAGTAAAAGTTTGTCTCCAGAGTCAGTACTACGGATAGAGCACTGGTTGAGGGAAGATTGGGGTAAGTAAAAGTTTGTCTCCAGAGTCAGTACCAGGGATAGAGCACTGGTTGAGGGAAGATTGGGGAAAGTAAAAGTTTGTCTCCAGAGTCAGTACCAGGGATATAGAGCACTGGTTTAGGGGAGATTGGGGTAAGTAAAAGTTTGTCTCCAGAGTCAGTACCAGGGATAGAGCACTGGTTTAGGGAGGATTGGGGTAAGTAAAAGTTTGTCTCCAGAGTCAGTACCAGGGATAGAGCACTGGTTGAGGGAAGATTAGGGTAAGTAAAAGTTTGTCTCCAGAGTCAGTACCAGGGATAGAGGACTGGTTGAGGGAAGATTTGGGTAAGTAAAAGTTTATCTCCAGAGTCAGTACCAGGGATAGAGCACTGGTTGAGGGAAGATTGGGGTGAGTAAAAGCTTCTCTTCACAGTCAGTACAAGTGTTAATAGAGCAAGGTGGTTGAGAGAAGACTTGTGGTAATTCTACAGGGTCAGTTACCAGGAATTTAACTCTTGTTAAGGGAAGATTGGGGTCAGTTTATAATTCTAAACAGTACCAGGGACAGGGCACTGGTTGAGGGTCCACACGTCGTACTCTAACTAGAGAACGCTTTGAACATTTTTCTTGAAACTTTGCAGGATTTTTGGGCATGATAGAAGAAAGCCCCCTATCGTTTTATTTTGTCGTCGCATTTTTCGTTCCAGAGTTATGGGACTTTGATTATTTCAAAAAAGGTTGAAATCGCAATTTTTGTCCACATGTTGTACTCTAACTAGAGAACGCTTCGAACATTTTTCTTGAAACTTTGCAGGATTGTTGGATATGACAGAAGAAAGCTCCCTATTGTTTTATTTAGTCGTCGGATTTTTCGTTCCAGAGTTATGGGACTTGGATTATTTCAAAAAAGCTTGAAATTGCAATTTTCGTCCACATGTCGTATTCTAACTTGAGAACGCTTTGAACATTTTTCTTGAAACTTTGCAGGATTGTTGGGTGTGACTGAAGAAAGCTCCCTATTGTTTTATTTTGTTGTCGGATTTTTCGTTCCAGAGTTATTGGACTTAAATTATTTTAAAAAAAGCTTGAAATTGCAATTTTCGTCCACATGTCGTACTCTAACTAGAGAACGCTTTGGTTTTTTCTTGAAACTTTGCAGGATTGTTGGATATGACGGAAGAAAGCTCCCTATGATTTTATTTTGTCATCGAATTTTTCGTTCCAGAGTTATGGGACTTTGATTATTTCAAAAAAGCTTGAAATTGCAATTTTCGTCCACATGTCGTACTCTAACTAGAGAACGCTTTGAACATTTTTCTTGAAACTTTGCAGAATTGTTGGATATGACGAGAGGAAGCTCCCTATCATTTTATTTTGTCGATGGATTTTTCCTTACAGAGTTATGGGACTTTGATTATTTTTTAAAAAGCATGAAATACCAATTCTGTCCACACGTCATATTCTAGCTAGAGAACGCTGTATTCATTTTTCTTGAAACTGTGCAAGATTGTTGAATTAGACAGAAGAAAGCTCCCTATCTTTTTATTTTGTGGAAGGACTTTTCGTTCTAGAGTTATGGGACTTTGATTATTTAAAAAAAATTTAAAAATATGAAATTGCAATTTCTGTCTACACATTGATATTTAAGACATCACTACCCCAAACCAATATACATTTTTGACTGTTTAACATCAGATGAAATAATTGATACATATCAGAAGTCCCTTGTCATGTTTGTTCATATGGAGTTTTTAATTTCAAGAATCATTTAATCAGTTTGCTTTAAAGTGGGGACGGGCGTATCATGCGCTCTTGACGCAGCTGTTTATATTAGACTTCACTACACTCAGTTGTTCAGTTTTCAAACATTTCATATATAGACATGATAACAGGGTATTTAAAAACATTTAAATCTTAGTTTAAAAAAAATAATTAAAATTTATGATAGTTTGAAATATATCTAATATTTGATACAGAGATTGATGAAATTTGTTATCAATCATTTGAATCTAAAATAAAATGAAATGATATTTTGTAAACAGACCTAGCATAAACATGAGGAAATCACATCATAATCTGACGCATGAATAAATAAGAAACAGAAATACAGAAAATAGTATAGTTTGGGCTGTAAAAGAGCTTGTCATTGAGTGCAAATTTTTTGGCTCTTCATCAAGTACTTGTGGGGACGTTTATTTACTTCTTTGGGATTCTGCCTCACTGGCATCAACATTTTCCTTCGCCCACAATGCAAGTCACGAAAAGTGAAAAAAATATGTGTAAAAAATATGACTCAATCTAACTGCGGCTGTGTAAACTTTCATTAAGTTGAGTTTTATATCAAGAACCTTTTCATAAAAAAGATCATATTTGGTCCAGTGATAGTAAGCCTCAAGTGCTGTCTGATGAAGTTAACCTCTTTTGAATGGTTCAGTGACCATGTTGAGTTTTTCGATTAGATCAGTTTTTCAATAGCTGTAAGTAAAATGTAGATTTTTTATGAATAGATTACTCTCAAGTGTTTTAAAGAATTGTTCTAACATAGGCTGTCAAGAAATTTATCAGAGCTTACACTTGCTTAATGTCTAATGTTATAAATCGTGTTTTGCAGTGACTCAGAGAAGAGGTTTAGTGACATAACAGATCAGGTGGAGAAAACAAAGAGACAATATGACATTATTGATGCTAATTTGGATGACATAAAAGAAGAAGTTGACCAATATTTAGAATGGTTAAAGAACAAGGAGGAACAACTGACCAGGGAGAGTCCAAGGGGGTACAGTGTGAAAGAGGCTGAGGCTAAACTGGCCCAGAACAATGTATGTTTAATCCTCATTATTAGACAAGAAACAATAAGTAATTTTTAATTTGAGAATTTTTTTTCAATTGTCTAACTTTTTCATCCATTTTAATGTCATCTTTGTAGACAAGGTTCACATCAAATGCTGAAATTAGTTTTTTTTTCATTGTGAAAACAAAAAAAAGTTTTTGCAAATGATTATGATAAGGGGGTGGTAAAGGGGGGTCCCCAACACGAAAGAACGTGCTTAAAACTTGCCGAAAACAAAACACGAGTGATAAAAATGGCCAATCACGAAACAGGGAAAATTGCTGCTTGCAGTTCGCCAAAAACTTTAGAAGTCATTGTCATTTATGGTAATTCATACATCCTATCTAAAGTTTTTCACCTGAAAGCTCTTAAAATCAATGAAAATCTGTGAAATTTTGCTCTGTGATACTTTCCAGTACCGTTACAATACTAATTGAAACAAGTCCCGATTTTTTACAGGAAAATGAACACGCACAATATGAAATATCCAAAAGGAATCACGAGCTCAAAATATGGACAAAAACGAGACACGTGAAATAATGCCAACACGAAAACACGAGGAATAAAAACACAAAACACGAATTTTAAAAAGGCCAAAAACATTGCATGAAAATAACCCTTTACCACCCACTGATAATGAATAACATTGATATAACACATAAGAAAATTTCTAATGTATTCTTCTTCTGTCAGGAAATTTTCTGAAGTTCCATATCTTGAAATCTGCAAATGGCCATTTTAGACAACTTGCATCTCTTCAGTGCAGATCAAATGAGAACATTTGGAAGATCATAATCCAAATATGTGTAAAAGCTGATAGAGAAAAAATAGCCAAAAGAATCTAATGATAAGAAAAAATCACCTAAAGACAGAAATATACAGGAGGAAGATACTCAATAGAATTTTTTACCAAATTTTCTAGACTTGATTTTCGTCTTGATCCATCAAAAATAAACTATTAAAACATTCACACTGCTATCATGAAAAAACATATTTTCTAAATACATTATTTCCAATATTGAAATATAATTATACAGGACTTGAGAAAAGAATTGGAAGAGAAACGAGCGACACTTGAAAGTGTGAGACAGAAGTCAGATGGATTGGTTCAAGATCTGTCTCGTGTTGAACGGAACATGGTCGAACGGTGGGTTGCTAGACTTTCAACAGAAAATCAAAAAGTGATGGACATTGTTGAGAGTCAGAACAAATTACTGGCAGAACAAGCTGGGGAACAGGCAGTATTTCAGGAATCTTTGGAGAAAGTCAACCTCTGGATCCAGGATAAAGAAATGGAAGTTCAGAAACTGAAAAATATAAGACTAACGTCTTCTGATGTAGAAAAACAAATAGAAAAAAGCAAGGTTTGTGAATTGTAAAATAATTTGATTTTCTGTCAAGATATTTTGGAATGTACCCTAATAGACAAGTTCATTGGCTGTTTCATAAGAGCAAGCGTTTTGTTATGAGTAAAAAGGTTATTTTTAATTATGATGAACAAAACAATGACTGCCTCCCTCCTTTTTGTGTTGTTTTAGTAATGAAGTCATCTTACAGACTTCAACAATGAGCAATCCATTTTAATTACATAATTCGCTTAAGACCACAGCTTCTAGTTCTTGTTTAATCATTATTATTTGCTTCATTTTTTTCAATGAAATAAACTGATTAAACAAAATTCATGCTTCTTATGAACAGAATTAAGATATTTTTGATTTCAAAATTTAGTGCATATAATTGATTTTTTATCATTTTAGACATTACATTCTGAGGTCTTGGCATATCATCCTCATGTAGAAAAACTACGCAAGTTAGTGGAGCCATTGTTGGTGGATTGTTCACCTGAATTAGCTGCTGAATTAAAACACAAATTGTCAGGTAAGTTTCCCTTCATTTGTCATTAGATTGAAATATTAGAGGAGAACTAAGACAAGGAAACAGTTTTTAAGGCAGGTTCTCCGCCTTCTAGCTGTCGGGTAAAGCCATCTTGAAAAAAGTCTTTTTCAACCAGACTCTTACATTAAGGAGACTACTTTGTATGAAAAGAATCGGAATGATCCAGACTATTGTTAAAAACGCGTATGGCTTACCAGTTATTCATACAAAGGCACAAAAAATAATCCATTCATGTGGCGATACAGTGTCCATTTCATGATCAACTACATCGTTTTATGTGTTTATTGTATTTATTTAATATCTTTTAAGAGATACTTTGCTTTTTTAATCTCAGAGCACTTTAACTGACATTCGAAATTCACGATTGGGTTCATTCATAAAAATTTCCTGTGGCGTGCAGTTTTTATGAATGGATACATAGTAACTTCTAGTTTCGCTGTTGTAACCAGAGTTGTTAACCCTCCCGGTCTCACCGTGAGGCTACCGGTTTCGGCAGCCGGTCTCACGTCTACCGATATGCCTCTGAAAGCTTTGATATTAAAATTTTCTCTCAAAAATATTTTTCCGTTACACCGGAAGTAAATATTGGCTGTTCCAATCACACCCTGCGAGGTAAACAAAGGCTGTTCCATTCACATCCCGCCTAACGAGATTACGCGAGAACACGAATCAGCTGTGTATTAACGACAAAATGGCGTCGCCTCCGCGAAAAGGGTAGATACAATTCAAAATTCCAAAATAAACGGATAAAAGAGATGGACTTTTTGAGCAAGAGTGATAAATATATACACGCAGTGTTTCTGTTGTGTGGCATAACCTTTGCCTTAGTGCACGGAGGATGAAATGACGTTGTTCGCCATAGAGAAACAGAGGGACACAAACGTAGTGCTCGACTTCGGACTCAAAATGCTGAAATTCTGTTTACATTATTCACAGTAACTTCGGTGTTTTGTTATTTGTAGCTGAGCACAACCTACCATTCTCAGTAGCTTGCACTGATGAGACATAAGTTGTCAAAATGCCCATATGTAGATAGTAAATTTACAGTGACTTCGTTATTGAGTTATTTAATCATATGCAAAAATAATGAAACTTAAGAACTAGATGACTTGACAGAGGAAGTGACAAAATTGGAAATATCAACATTAATTAAGCCACCGAGTGTTACACTTGTACTCGGGCTTGTACTTTGGAATACTTACATGTACGTATACCAACAAAGAGGAGCAAGACAATGAAATGTAAATAAATAGAGTTTTAAATAAATTGCCAACATCCCATATAAAAACTGAAAAGACAACCTAAACCGGGAAGGAAAATTTCGGATTTTAATTCTTGAAAAAATTAAATGTCAAGATTTCAGCAAAACAGTAATAATTACAGAACTTCTGGAATACCCAGGAACCTGCCTTAACAGCATTCCATGCTTTGATTTTTAGGAAATTTTCAGAAACTATAGACAAGACTGAAACAATAGATATCACAATAAAAGTAAATCAACAGAAAATTTAGGTATCAGAAGAAAACTAGCAGCAATTTTTAGCTCACCTGGCTATGCCAGGGTGAGCTTTTGCCATCACTTGGCGTCCGTCGTCCGTCCGTCCGTCGTTAGCTCACTTTAAAAAATCTTCTCCTCTGAAACTACCGGAGGGATAGGTTTGAAACTTTATAGTAATCATCTATGACATGTCCTGTACAAATGATCCTCATTTTATTATGATCCGATGAAAAACATGGCCGCCGGTGCTAAAAATAGAACCTAGGGGTAAATTGCAGTTTTTAGCAAATAACTCAAAAACCGATGCAGATATAAAAAATCTGACAGGAGTAAAATTGTTCAGAATGATGAGATCTATCTACCCTGCAATTTTGAAGAAAATCGGAAAACCTGTCTCAGAGTTACAGCCCTTTTTCCATAAAATTTTCAAAATTTAAGCCTTTTTATTTTTTATTTCAAAAACTGTAACAGATAGAGGTGAAGTGTAAATTGCAAAAATGTTCAGCATATCAAGATCTACATACTCTGAAATTTTGAAGAAAATCAAAATGCCTGTATTGTAGTTATTGACTCTTTTTCACAAAGAAAAAAAAAATCAATGCGATATGGTTATGGGTTATTTCCCTTTAAAATCTGTTTTCAAATCTTCTTTAATTTACTTTTCTCTTTTAAGTTTTAGAGAAATTCGCTGCTATCTCTTTATTAAAAATAATTATTTGTTACATAATCAAAAGCATAAAAGTGTTTTTTGTACAAATTTTTACATTTTTTTGCAAAAATACTTTCATAAACTATACTTATTTCACAAATTAATAATAATTGTATATAAACACATGTTGTAAGACATAATTAGTCAATGTTTGCCCACCTTGCAAACATCTCTCCCAGATAAATATTAAAGTAGCATCTTAACTTCATTGCCTGCATAACTTAATAACTGACCTGCATGGCTATGCCTTGCCATCACTGTGTCAGTGGTCTGTCTATCATAAACTTTTCATTCAAACATCTTCTCTGAAACCGCTGGGCCAATTTGCACCAAACTTGGGCACAATGGTCCTTAGGTGGCCCCTTTTTAAAAAAATGTCTGGCAAGTCCGTATCATATCAAAGATGGCCGCCAGCAGGAACGCGGTTCAACATTGGACCCTTTAGGAAAACATTCAAAGATCTTCTCTGAACCACTGCGCCAATTGGAACCAAACTTGGTCAGTGGTCCCCTTTAAAAATTTTGTCCGGCAAGTCTGCACATCATCCAAGATGTCCGCCAGCGGGGAACTTTGTCCAAAATTGGACAATATTGCAAAAATCTTCTCCTCTGAAAATACTGGGCCAATTGGAACCAAACTTAGTCACAATGATCCTTATTTGGCCCCTTTTAAAAATGTGTTCAGCAAGTCCACATTATATCCTAGATGGCTGCAGGAGGGAACGTGTTTTTAACATTGGACCCTATAGGGAAACATATTCATAGATTTTCTCCTCTGAAAGTACATGGCCAATTGGAATCACACTTAGTCACAGTGGTCCTTACTTGGTCCCCTTCATAAAATGTGTCTGGCATGTCCGCATAGCATCCAACATGGCAGTCAGCGGGGAACATTGTATAACCTTGGACCCCATGGGAAATCGTTTAAAGATCTCCTCTGAAAATACTATGCCAATCGGAACCAAAGTGAGGCACAATTATCCTTACATGGTCTTCTTCAAGAAAGGTGACAGTTGGTCTTCGCCCCATCAAAAATAGCTGCCAGTGGGGAACATAGTTTAATTTTGAATCATATAACATCAGCAAACTTCAAAATGAGACCCTTAAACAGTCAATAAACAAATTTGAAAATGAGAACCTTAAACGTTGTGATTATTTTGACTTATAGTGTCAGCATTACCCAGGTGAGTGATACAGGCTCTTGAGAGCCTCTTGTTTTCTTTAATTGCAGTTATTGCCACAATAAATGCAGAAATGAACTGGGAACCACTTTGAATTCCAAAATATGTTAATTTGTTTTTTTCTGGATTTTTCTCATGTTAAACTAAATGAGAAGGCTTTTTAGCCGAGTTGCAATGAAGTTGAACTCGGCTATTGGTTTGGTGTTGCGGGCGTGCGGGCGGGCGTCAAACATTGGTTTCCGGATGATAACTCAAAAAGTTTACATCCAATTGAAAGGAAACTTTGATATATTGTTGGGTACCAGGAGAGGAGGAACCCTATTGATTTTGGAGAAGGTAGGTCAAAGGTTAAGGTCATAGTGACCCAAAATAGACTGAAAATTCCAGAACAATTTGGTTTCCAGATGATAACTCAAAAAGTTAACATCCAATTGAAATGAAACTTGGATATTGTTGGGTACAAAGAGAGGAGGAACGCTTTTGATTTGTAGAAAGAAGTTCAAAGGTCAAAGTCACAGTGACCAAAAATAGACTGAAATTTTTTTTTTGAAATTTGGTTTCCGGATGATAACTCCAAAATTTTCTTCCAATTGAAGTGAAACTTGGATACATTGTTAGATACCAAAAGTGGAGGAACCCTATTGATTTTGGAGAAAGTAGGTCAAAGGTCAAGGTCACAGTGACGGAAAATAGATTGAAAATTTCAGAAAAATTTAGTTTCCTGATGATAACTCGAAAAGTTTACATCCAAGTGAAATGAAACTTTGATACATTGTTGGATACGAAGAGGGGAGGACACTTACTGAGTTTGGAGTTAGTAGGTCAAAGTTCAAGGTCACAGTGACCCAAAATAGATTGAAAATTTCAGAACAATTTGGTTTCTGGATGATAACTCGAAAAGTTTACATCCAATTAAAATGAACTTGGATATTGTATGGTACAAAGAGAGGAGGAAAGCTTTTCATTTTAGAGAAAGAAGTTCAAAGGTCAAGGTCACAGTGACCAAAAATGGAATGGAAGTTTCCTGATGATATTTGACCGTTAGAATTCTAAGAATTTGTTATATTTTAGGTTGATAAGATAAAAGATAGAAAATAAAGAAATATTTGGGTTGTTGTCAATTACTTTCAAAAGTACAATTTGATTTGGTCATATACAATATGAAGTTGAAAGCTCGGCTTGTGCACCCTTGTGCCATTTAGATTTTTTTAGAATGTAAAATTCTCTTTTTAGATGTTCAAGAAAGATATGAGGGTCTTCTTAATTCCACAAAACATGAGAATGGAAACCTAAGAGACCATGTTGCAGCTAGGAAACTGTTTGAAGCTGATGTCCAGAAAGTTGATAGATGGTGTAAAGATACAGAGATCTCATGTTCTACAGAACCTAACCTTGAATGTGCAATAGAAGTGTTACAGGAACAGTGTAAACACTATACCGTAAGCTGATGTATATTTATCTAATTATCTTAGTCATGTGATACATTTATCTGAGTCATGTGGCCTATCTTAGTCATGTTGTATATTTATCTTAGTCATGTTGTACATTTATCCTATTCATATTATTTTATCATAAGTCAGATTGTACATTACTTTTAGTCAAGTCGTGTATTTACCTTAGTCATGTAACACATTTCATCCTTCTGACTTCAGTAAACTTTTCATTGAAGAATCTGAAAATACCTGGCCAACTGGAAGTATAATGGTCCTCATAATGATTTTCTTTATCAAAGATGTCCACACCTTATCCAAGATGCTTAACAAAGGACAACATAGTTAAACAGTGGTCCTTGTGGAAAAAGCATTCAATGATCTCCTCTGAAACTACTATGCCAATAATAACCAGACCAAGTCACAATAGTAATAAGATGATCCCCTTTGAAAGGGGTTATGACAGGTTCACACCTTATTCTCGATTGCAGCCATCATGTAACAAAGCTCTACATTGAAATTTCTCCTGAAATTGTTAGGCTAATTAGAACCAAACTTAGTCACAATTTTCTCCTGAAATTGTTAGGCTAATTAGATCCAAACTTAGTCACAATGGTCATTAGGTGGTTCAATTCTATTTCCTGAAACCACCTGTTCCAGTTTGAACCAAACTTGGTTGGTGACAATGGCTGTTAGGTGCTCCTACGTAGGTAAAACAGGTTCTTTGCAGTCTGTTTTTAGGCATATTTAATAAGTGTACATCTTGAATAAGGAATGTAAATTAATAAAATTATTTTTTATAGAATTTACAGAATACTTCCCAGTTGTTTTCCTCACTAGTCAAAGAAATAGAGGATCGTGGAGCAACATTCCTACCAACCATTTATGATGCTGATAAAGTCAAACTTGAAGGAATACTGAAGTCTACCAAAGAAAAATATAACAGGTATTGTCATAAAAGTTTTTAAAAGAATATTATTTATGACTGTAATATGGTCTGTTAGTCTCGTCATGTGACCCCCGAGAATTCATGATAAAATTGCAAATCGAAAATGTTTCCCTCCAAAACATAATGCTGAAGGATTATGACGGTCAATTTTTTTTCTACAAATCACAACTTCCAGACGCAGTTAGAACTTAGGTTTTTTAGTGCGATGATTAAGAAGGAATTTCTGGAAATGATGATTTGTCTTTTTGAGAAACTTCTTCATTGAATTAAAAAGTAATATGAAATTAAACTCCCTTGTGTTGCAAGTTTGAGTTAAGAAAATTCAGGGGATATGGAAAAAAGAAAGTGTTTTTAAGTTGAATTTTTTTTCAGAGTTGCTACCCTTGTTAAAGACAGAGCAGAGAGCACAGAAACTGCACTGCAATCTAGATCACAAGTCCATGAGAGTCTAACAGAGGCCACTGATTGGCTGAAAAATATCCAGGATGAAATCAAACAACTGCAGGGAACACCCATTGGCCCTACTTCAGAGGATGCTAATCAGTTACTGGAGAGATATGAGGTAAAATAATAAGTTTTTACTTTGTGGGCTTTTTAGTGTGAAATGATTTTCAGTTCAGAAAATCATTGTTGTTGATAGAAATTTACCATGTATGTATTTTGTCTCAATGAGGGTACTGCTTCTGAAATCCCACAGAAAATATTGAAATCAAGTTTATTGTTGTCTCATGTTATGAGGAATTAGTCAGTAGAAGATGTTTTTTTTAATCTTCGATAAAATATTTAGTGCACTTTTTTATTCCATTTTCCTGTTCTAAATTTTTTATGGAAATTGATGGGCTAAATTACACAGATTTCAAATGACACATTTACAATAATTGCCAAACTTGACTTTTGGTAAAGATGGAGTAGATGTGGTCATCTTCCAGCAAAAAATGAAGTTGGACACAATAGGACACATATTGTCTTGTTTAAATTTAGTAGGAAATACATGTTTAAAAGCAAGTTGACAGAAATGAAAGCTCTGCAGTTGTAAACGAAATGGTATGTAGCACCATTCTACATCTATGTGAGATCCAAGGCAAAGAATCTGTTAGGTTTATATAGACATTCATACCAGTATGTATTTTCTATATATAATTATTTTATATACTAAATTTTTTTTTTTATTAACAGGATATAGGTGAGAAGATAGCTAATTACCAACCCTCAATAGCTCAGCTTAACCAGTCTGTGGAAAGGTTACGTAGTAATGGCCAGAACATGGAAGCTGATGAAATACTACAGCTTACATCACAGTATGAAATGGCTATTGATAAAGTGGAGCAAGAGAGTATGAAATGTAAACAAGCTGTGGCTTTCCGACAAAACTATGCAACACAGAAGGCACAGTTAGAGGCTGCTGTTCATGATTGTGAGGATGAACTCAATGAGGTGGCACAATCAGGCATGCCTATAACAGAGAGAATACAGAAGTTTAAGGTAAGCTGTACTTTTATTGAGTTTCCAGTAAAGGGCCTTATATTTGTCTTGAAAATATTAATATTTGACTAAATATGAACTAAATTTATGGAAAGCTTTAAATAAGCATGACTATAGCTGCAGAACCATATCTTTTATAGTCTTTGCGAAAATAACTGATTTGGTGCACCATAAAAAATGTATATTTATGAAAAGGACCTAAAGTGATTCCATTCTGCAGCTGGTCTGAAAATAAACATAGAGAAATGCTCATTGATCCAAGATACAATATATTTTGCAATTCTTGCTGATTGTTTTACTAGATTGCTATCGCTAGATTTGAAACAACTGAATCTTTTCTACAATTACATCACATTCACTATAAATAAAGAAATTCTGTTTCACAATGAAATGTTACCAGTACTCAAAATTGTGATTAACTGTGTTTTGCAGGCAATTACAGAAAAACTACAGTCAACTGAGCCTTTGTTCATGGTTGTGAGCGACAAAGCTCATGAGCTGAGTGTAGCATCAGGTGAAGATGCACGACCAATCACAGACAGTATACAACATTTAAAATCTCATATTGACCAATTAAAGAAGCAGGCTGATAAGAGAACCAAACAATGTGACAGAATACAGAAATCACGGACAGAGTTCGATAATTCTATTGACGAGGCTATTGTATGGTTAGAACAGAAAGAAGATATTTTAGCTTCCTGTACTGCCCAGGAAATGGAACCGGACAAAGTCATGACATCTCTCCAGAAACATCATGTGAGTTTGTTCAAAATTTATCCTGTAAATTTCTATTTCCTGTTAAATGTAATTATTGGACAAAAAATTCTCATTTCAGCAAGATCAAATTTCCATGGTCACCAAAGATCAATTTGCTGTCAGGATACAAGCATCTAGTAGGGTAATATTTTCAAAACTGTACACCAAAATTATTTGATTGGCTAATATGTTAAAATAACATAACATCATTGGACGAAATCCATTGCTCTTACACCAAAATTTCATGAATGATTAATTTACCCAAAGTTTCTTAATTTCTGAAACTGCGAATTGACAAACACTCGGAGAACACAAGAAAAGTAGGCCATGTCTGTTTATAGGTCGAAACTTGTACAGAAAGACTATGACAAGTAATTTCCTATTGAATATAAAGGCAATAAATATTTCTCTTATTATAAAATGAAATAATTGCAACTTTTTCATTATTTTCAAATGCAAAAGGTACAAAAAAATTATTACAGTATTAAGGGTTTCTACATATTGTGAGCTTGAATTTGATTTATTTATGCCTTCATAGGCTTTAGCCAGAGAGGCATTGGATAAGATTGCTGCTGTCAAAGACAAGGCACAACTAGAAAAGGCACATTATGAAAAGTTAGGGGAACCCATACCTGCCACAATGGAAGACAAACTGAATCAAATCAAGTCATTGGAGGATTCTATCAAGGTCAGCTAAGATTTCATCAGTCATATATAGTATTTTGTAGTGCATTACTACAAAATAAGCCATACAAATAACTACCATGTGCAATTAGTTAAGACTGATGATTTACAAGTATGTTTTGTTTATTTTGATAAATATGTATGTAATAACACAATTTGCATACAATGACATAGCACTAATCGTTATATATTTTTTTTCTAGACTTCATTTTAATTTCCTACTAAAGATTGTGTATTCAAATAGTCAAAACATTTTGATATATTTTGAATAAACAAGCAATATTATTCTTCCCATATGTGTGCAAGGGTAGAAGAAATTTGAAATTTCAATTGTTTAACCTTGTTTTGGTGGTTCAAAGTTTGATAAAAACTCAGTTTTATCTTTCTCAAAATTTTTATTAAAAATTGTTTACAACATAATTCATTATGTAGGAAGCAATTGCCAAAAAAGAAAATTACTTAGAAGAAGCAAAAACAGATAGAATGCAGTTTGAGATGTCCATGAAACAAATAAATGATTGGATAAGTGGTGCAGAAGAGATGTTAGACTCGGGTTATGAGGGTACAGATTATGATACCCTGACTGATACAATCAGTGAACACAAGGTTAGGATGCTCTTTCATATTTATATCATTATATATTCAAGTTCATTTTTGTAGTAGATATTTTTTTGTATGTGTTAAAGGAAAATAATTGGGTTGTTCTTTTGCAGTTTTTCTCAGGGGTTAAAAGTTTTATCAGGTAATTTGTGGAATTGCTATGGCTGATGGTAATTTTGTATATATTATAAATTTAGAGCTATTTTGATTGTCAGTCAATATGTATTTAGTTTGTGTGTATGCTGCTTTATTAAGTGTTTTCTGGTATTTTGAACAAAAAGGCAAGATATAAAGGACGATTTTAAACTATCAGGTTGTTCAGCAAAGAGATTTAATGAGAAACATTGGTCGGTTTTCTTCCTGTACCAAGTTAGTTTTGTATGGTTCAAAGTGGAGATAATTTGAATTAGCATATCAATACCTTCTTTTGATATTTAAATTAAAATTATCTCCACTTTAACCATATATAACTAACTTGGTACAGGGAGATAACTGACCGATGTTTCTCATTGTCCTAATTAAGAAGAAAAGAGTTATTTCCCTTAATGTATTGATGGAATAAAAATCAGAGTTATTTCCCTTAATGTATTGATGGAATGAAAATCCTGTCTGATCAGATACTCTTTGGTACCACAAATAATATTTTTGATCACATAATGTGTAGGATGATAAGATTGTTCCAAAAATCACCTTTGGCTTCAGTTTGATGGAAATATAAGTGACAAATATTTTTTTAATTTACCCAAATTTCCTAGATCTTTAATTTTAAAGCTTTTCACACCACTAAATTTTAAAAATAACAATAAATCTGTTATTTTCCAGCTTTCCATTTAAGCAAACTAAATTTCAATTCTTCGTGACAATCCTGAAATATATTTAAGTATTTTTTTTTACTCTAGGACTATTTCTCTGAAGCTAGCATGTGTCAAGATGAAATGGAACAAGTTATGGAATTATCTGAACGTCTCTTACCTACACTGGACAATAATGATAAGGAAACTTTACGTCAGACACTGAAAAATACAAATAAAAAATTATCTGATGTAATGGCTGCTTCACAAAGACGTCAGCAGACGTTAGAGAAACGGGCCGATGATTGGCAGGAATATAAGGTAAAGCTTAGAATTGTTTTATGATTTACCAAAAACAGAAACAAAAAGAACTGTTGTGAATTATGAATACTTCCTGATGTATTTCTTTCCTTAAAATTTTTTGAGGTATTGTAAATTGCATGCCCACCATGCATGTGATGGTTTGTAGGCTCAGTTAGCACTCTTCAAACATGTTTGAATTGGTGCATTTTATTGCACTTCAAAATTTATAAAGGAGGTACTATAATTGAGGAGGAGCAATGAATGGTTTGTTCAGAATAAAATAATGTGACTAAAAAGAGAGACATATTTTCATGTTGGTTTTGATAATTTCAGCTCAAAGTGCAGCTCGGTCATACAATTAAAACAAGTAACAATGATAAAACTTATCGTGAAAACAACATTTAAAAGGCATCCCTATTATCACTTTATTACAAATATACATAACATAAATCATTGTTTAAGGATCATTAAAAATTATTTATTTAAGTCATGTAAAAGCGTGGACCGTAGCACATTTTTCACATGAAGCGCTAGCGTACTTCATTCAAAGTGTGCTATGGTTCACGCTCTTACACTCAAATAAAACTACCAAATATTGCATTCAATACTTATGATTACATTCCCTAAATGGAATGCAAGTGTAATTGAAAGATATTTTAATGAAAATCGAGGATAATGCATCATTTCCATGTCTAGATTACTCTGCTGTCTTTGTTTACATTTATCGTTTTCAAGGAGTCACATGCTGATGTAGTTTTACTGACTGATAAAACACTGTGATGGAAATGATCGGAAGTACTCGTAACCAATCAAATACGGGGATTTCCATATGAAGCAAATTGAATGAAATTATTGCTTTGTATGAAACATATTACATGTATAGTGCAGTGAATATATATCTAAATTGAATGATACTGACAATACACTAACATTTCTATACTTTATGTGAACAGGACATGGTGTTCAATGTAACAGAACAACTACAGGATCTGGAGGAACAATGGACAGCTTGTGAACAGTTACCTGTAGCTACACCAGCTATGGTTCAACAACAACTGGCTACATCAAAAGTAAGTATATTTAATTAAATGAGAGATTTATAACTTAAGGTAAATCTGTTATGGTTCATCATCTATAAGCTACCGTATATACTCGATTATAAGTCGGAAATTTGGGAGCTAAAATTCATTTCCAGAGAAGGGATCCGACTTATAAGAGTAACCAGGAACCAAGGAGGAAAGTCGAGAACGTAAAATGTCCGGTAGATACATTCAATGATGACCAAATACAGTTTGCCGGTATTCAACAATCATCTGGTTCTATTGACACATTATTTATTACTTTTAATAAAAGAAATTAAAGCATTGTTTAGTTGTTTTCTTACTAAATTCACGATGTTTTCATTTCAGCATCATGGAGGTTGTGTACTAAATTGATTTCACTAATTACCGAAAACCGACAATAACTAACACCTTTCTCCTACGAATGTCATATCGTATCTTATGTGACATTTCCAATACTGTTTATTATTTTTTTAACTTTAATTCCATATAAAAGAAATAATTTATATTTTAATACTAATTTTAGACCGGCTGTAAAAATTTTTAATATTGGAAACACGTACTTTTGATGTCATTTCGTTTATCATATCTTTGGGTATTTGGTCGTACGATATAAGTAAACAAACTTCAGTTATTCCCCCTTAATACGATGTCTTGGCTAGAAACGTGAATAAGCTGCTTTTAGCACATGTAAAATGCTTCACACGCAGCATTTATCTCATGTAGAAGACATTCTTTTATTCCAATGTACGCCATTTAATAAATTATAGCGATTTCATGTTGAAGTTTTGGTACACAACTTGACAACGATCTCCGACCGACTTATAATCGTGATCACCGCTAAATACAAAGTTTTTCTTCACGAAAAGACCTTCCGACTTATAATCGAACCGACTTATAATCGAAAATATACGGCTACATAAAAGTAAAAGGTGAATAAAGGATGAAAAAGAATAAAAACCTGAACCTGAACTTCTTTGGTCAATAATGATAAACTAAAAAGTAATAACCCATATATGAACTTCTCTGGTTCAAAAAATAAGTGAGAACCCATATATGAACTTCCCTGGTTCAATAACTAAGTAAGAACCTAAACATGTATATGAAGTTCTCTGGTTCAATAATTAAGTAAGAACCTGCATAACATGACTTCTCTGGTTCAATAAATAAGTAAGAACATATATATGAACTTCTCTGGTTCAATAATTAAGTAAGAACATGTTTATCATTGACTTCTCTGGTTCAATAACTAAGTAAGAACATATATATGAACTTCTCTGGTTCAATAACTAAGTAAGAACATATACAATGTACAGTTGAACTTCGATGGCTCGAACACCCATGGGACCATTTAAAACGGTTCGAGTTACAGGAGTGTTCGAGAAATTGAGGTCAAACTATCTTGAAACTTGAACAAAAGGGACCAGAAAAAGAGTTCGAGACATCCATGGTGTTCGAGGTCTTGCAGTTCATTCCATCGGAGTTCTACTGTATATGAACTACTATGAAAGAACCCATATATGAACTTCTCTGGTTCAATANAAGATAGAAGATGTGAGAGCATCTATTGGTGAGATAAATGATAGATCCAGAGAGTTGGAGAAGGATGGTAACTCTGCCAGTCGATCCTTCATTAGTAGACTGGCCGATGATCTGAATGACAGATATAATACGTTAACAACAACCACAGAAAACAAACAGATGACATTACAGGTATGAATTCTGATTTAATTTTCCTTTTTTTATGTTATAAATTATTCTATTTTAGAGAATAAATAATCATTTTTAGCTCACCTCATGAAGTGAGGGGGGCTTATGTGATACCCCTAGCGTCCGCATCCGCGTCTGCGTCCAGTTAGGAAGAATGGTTAATGTCAATTCCTGCTTACTGACATGGCCCACATCAACCATATTGGTATGTATGATGCATTTTGGGATGACAAAAACAATGCATGCTTCGGATGCTGTGTCTGACCTACATTTTACGCATGAGCGACTTGGTTAGGTAGAATGGTTAAAGTCCATTCCCGCTTACTTACATGGCCCACATCAACTATATTGGTATGTATGATGCATTTGGGATGACAACAACAATGCATGCTTTGGATGCAGTCTGTAAACTACAATTTATGCATGACTGAATCTGTTATAAAAAATGATTACAGTCCATTCTTGTTTACTGACATGTGCAACATGTGACAATGCTGCACAACGAGGTGAGCTTAGCAGGCTGTGGCTGCTTTCTATGTTTCTTTAGAATCGGAGTAAAAATTGAGTATTTACGAGAAGAAAAGGTCTATGTAGCAGTTTATCAAATGTTTCAATCTTCAACAGCTAAAATAATTAAAGGAATAGTGGACTTTTCAGTCAACCTTGTGGATTATTTTTTAAATGTCTGAAAACTACTGAAAACAAATTATAATGGTTTAATGTACCCAGACAAAATCATGATTGGGTAAATATATTACAGAAACACTTTTGCATGCCTTTAAAGCATACCTGCCAACCTCTGAAACCTTCAATGAGGGAGATCTCCCCCTCAGCTATAGCAGATGAGGGGGAGATTTTGCGCGAACGACATTTTCAGCCCAAATATATGACATGTGCACTGTATACATCTACAAACACCAATAAGAACTAATGATAAATATACTTTATTTCTTCAGTTCATTGTTATATTCCACACAAGCTGATTTTGCCCTTTTCAGTACATCTGAGTCTGGACAATACTCATGACACTCCATATTTTGGTTTTGTTTGGCACAGAGAAGTGAGCATATAGTGTCATTTGCCAAGTCTGACCTATGTTCAGTTTGATTTTTTTTTTAGCATTGAGAAAATACGCTCACTATCTGCATTATTATTTGGCAGAACAACACATGCCAAAGATAACTTAGACAAATTGGGATATCTAGGTTGTTTTGAAAATAACTCCTTTATATCACACATTTTCCCCCCAAAAAGTTCCAACATCTGTTTCCTCTTCAGTCTATTCTGGGAGTTCATCTGCACAGTGCAGATTCATTGCCAAGTGGACTCGCTCGTAAAAATTGGAAATCTTTCGTCCAGTCAGATTGGAACTTGCAGCTATATTTCTTTTTTTTCACACTGCCCGCTGGGCCAGACAAGGACCTCTTTCTTGTTGGAGTTGACATGACAGAAATGATTTTCGATTACTTATAAATAGATCATGGAGAGTACTCACCAAAGTTTTAAAATCGTTCATTGTTTGTTTACGTCTTATTGAGATTAGTGAAAAGTCCCGAGAGATACGAATGCGGGTCATTGCGGGTTAAAATATCCGAATGCGGGAGATTCTAACTCCCGCGCGGGATCGGACGCAAAAGCGGGAGATTTCCGGAATTTCGTCGTTTGTGCGGGAGTCTCCCGCACAAAACGGGAGGGTTGGCAGGTATGCTTTAAAGTGTCATGCATTTGGTGCTAGAGTCGCACATTTTCATTTTACTTTAATGTGTAACTAATAAAAATTTCATGATGCTTGTATATTGTATGAATACGATAATTTAGCCTTGCACATACAGGCAACTTGGTATGACATAAGATAAGTATGACACAACATTGTTACTTGACTACATACAATAATCACTTTGATTTTTGTGAATTTTGTCCCATCTTCATGTTTATACATTCACTCAACATAGGGATGATTCAATAAATGTGTCCAATCCTGACCAGGTCAAACGGAGTGATGTTGCAACAAATTCTTTGTTTGTTTCTATATCAATGACTGACAGTTTCATTCTAAAAAGATGACAATATTCCTCAATTTGTATTATTTTACGTAATATTTTGTCTGTTTCCTTCAACATTTGATGACAATGTGTTTTCTTTAACACAGAAGCTGATAAGCCATATGTATGTCTCAAACTCATGTGTTGGACAAATTTATTGAAAAGGTTCTTATACCATGTGGAATTCAAATTTTTAAGTATAGGAATGAAAGAAATTTTGGAAGAGTTTATCGATATTTAAATACGGCTGACTCACTCACAAACTAAATTAAGTCATAAGGACTATATGTAAAGTCTGTGTGAATGAGAGGCTGCTTTTACATATCCATAAACTCCCCCAAAATGACTTTTATTTCTCATAATTCCAATCCTTTGAACTGTAAACAATGTTTTCACTGAATTTGACGTCAACATATACTACACTATTTTCTTAGGGGCGTATTAATGGGCAAGAAGCATTTACAAGAAAATTACTTTGCTGTTGTTTGTGACGTTGACCAATGAAATTGGACATTGCAATAGCAATTGGAATTATACATTTTTTTTCTAAAATTTGAAAACTTAGGCATCTTATCAGTGATTATTTTTATTTTCTCATTTTAGAACTTGAAAGGACAATGGGATGAGTATACTACACTGTTAGAAGATGTAGAAAATCTGGTGAATACAGCTGAACACTCACTACCTACAATAGAAGTAGAAACGGCTCATAATCATGAACTTCTAACACATTTAAATGAGACAAAGGTATGTACAACGAAAACTCATAGACTTGTTGAAATGATTTGGTTTGGTAAAAATTATTTAATTTTAGTATTTACCAGTGCTACATAGTTTTATAAAAATATGTGTTGTGCAATGGCCACAAATTAATGTAAATAAACAAAGTAAAAATGGTAAAATATGCCACAATTAAAAAGTAAAATTAAACAAAATATACAAACTCAAAAACAGCTAAAATATCCAGAACGGGTTGAAAGAAAAGTGTGCCCAACATTTCGACCAGTATGGCCTTGTTAGGGGCAACTGGCAGTTACCCTTAGAAGAAGGCCGTACTGGCCGAAACTTTGGGCACACTTTTCTTTCAACCCGTTTTGGATATTTTAGCTGTTTTTGAGTTTGTATATTTTGTTTAATTTTACTTTTTAATTGTGGCCTACCTTACCATTTTTACTCCTAAGTTTTAGATCCTTGCTTATGTCAGATTGTGAATTCTCTAGAATGTTATTATTTCTCTGGAAGATGGAGAATAATTACATTTGTATTTAATGCTACAGAAATAAATTGACAGTCTAACTGTGATGGCTTGTACGCCCAAGGGACCATGAAAATAGTTCACGTTAGAGGGATGTTCAACTATCAAGGTCGAACTATGTCTAAACTTGAATAAAGGGACCAGAAATAGAGTTCCAGACATCCATGGTGTTCCAGCTATTGCAGTTTCAATTGCATTTCATTAAGCTGTCAACATATCTCCTAACAATATCCCCCTCCCATCCATAGTCTGGTCTTCCAGTTGTGTTGGCACATATTTATTAGATGTTTTATACATAATGGCATCTTTGTATGTTCCAGTATAAATTTAATTGTAAATCTTATTGGAGTGACTGGTTTATAACAGCATACAAACTTTGGTTCTGAGTCTGAAGACACTTGGTTTTCATATGTTCAAATAGGTTTCATTTATGAAATTTCCTTTGACAAAGTTATTTCTCAGATGACCAGTGATGTACTTTAAGATTGACCTCAATTTTGTCGCTGTTGACACAAATGTTACTATTTTTATTCTCAGATGACCTGTGATGTACTTTTAGATTGACCTTTGTTACTATTTTTATTCTCAGATGACCTTTGTTACTGTTTTTATTCTCAGATGACCTTTGTTACTATTTTTATTCTCAGATGACCTTTGTTACTATTTTTATTCTCAGATGACCTGTGATGTACTTTTAAGTTCAGATGTATATTTCCTCATGCAGTGATATATTTCTACATGCAGTGGTGTATTGACACAAAGTGTTACTATTTATATTCACAGTTGACCTGTGATGTACTTTTGGATTGACCTTTGTTACTACAATGTATTTTAATTCTCAGATGACCTGTGATGTACTCATAAGTTCAGATGTATGTTTCCTCATGCAGTGATATATTTCTACATGCAGTGGTGTATTGACACAAAGTGTTGCTATTTATAGTCACAGTTGACCTGTGATGTACTTTAAGAAAACTCAGATGACCTCATGGTACTTTCGATAACTCTTTACACTAGGCGGCAATGAACATTTGTAATTTATCCATAAGAATAAAACTTGGACCTATTTTTTTTCATTTAAATCATAAATCTTTGCAGTGATGATGTAGTTTTTTTTCTGAGAAAAAATCTTTGGAAATGTATGTGTGGCATTTATGCATGCTATCTTAAATTAACCAAAAATAAAAAGAAAACTTATCTCAGAAGATTTTACTGGTAACTTTGTACATTCCTCAACAGTTTTATGGAAATTTATACTTTAGATTATTGAATAAAAGTTGAAGTAGACATTTTTGTTTCCTCCTGTACAATTTCCCAGTTCTCTTCTGTTTACAATCAAAATTACTCACAATATTTTCTGATTCCAGATTCCCGGATTTTCCATCTATTTTATGCAGGTAAACTGTTGAACTTAAAATTGAAAAATAAACTAATTCATTATAGGATTAAACACAGTTTGAAAGGAATTTATTTGAGTATAAACAGGACCAATTCACTTACAAACAAATAAAAGTCCGAAGGTTATGATATGTTTGTGAGGGTCCCATTTATACTCCAGTAAATTCCTTTTAAACAGTGTTTAATACTTATAATTCTTTAAATTTAGTAAAAAGTATTTGAATTCTCGCCTATATAATGCCTATTAAACATTTTTTTTTCTATTTGTTTGTCTTGGTTTATGAATTTATAAGGTGAACTAAAATGTATTTTGGTCAATGTCATCTATCGAAAAATAAACATTGCTAGCCGAGGTCAATGCAACCAATCATGTCAGAGTGTTTCCTAATGTGCAAATTAAATAAGAATTATAAAAAGGAAACGATATTGCTATTATTAGTAGAAAATGGCTTTACAGTAGAAAATTGTGAATGCTGTTTAACCTTTTTTAATAGTGAACAGTCGTTTCTTATTCATTTCAGAAGACTAACTTATATGTATCACAATATTTTGCAGCAAATTTGTACTCAGATTCAAGTCAGTGAACCAAAGATAGAGGCACTGAAAAGATGTACAGAAAACCTACAAAGAAATCTGCCTACAGCTGAAGCCAAGATACAAACTCAGGAAAAACTCATGAATTTACTGGAAAAACTTGAGAGGTATGATAGAAAACAAAACAGAACTGTGTTCATAACACTTCTGGCTAGACAATTTAGTACATAAGTAAAGTAATGTGCTTGTACTACAGGATGATTTTTTGAAAGAAGTGTATATCACGGATGTTTTTTTTTTGTAATAAACAATGCATTCTATGCAACAGTCATAGGAACTAATAATCTGTGCTAAATAGACACATTTGGACTGACAGTGCCTCACTAATTACACTATATCCACAGAAAATCAAAGCAGACATGTGGTTATATATCTGAAATAATTGTAGAATAGTATAAATTTATTTTGTAGTATGGAGGCAATAGTGATTTTGCATGATTGAAAGTATATATTTTCATGTATTTTCATTATATTTCAGATTTTAAAAATATGACAATTACTGTTTTACTGTATTTATGATGGATTATCTCTCTTTTAACATTTATTAAAATTTTTCTGACATTTTTACAGAGTTCAAGACAATGCCAATGAATATCATATTGCCCTGCAGGAAGAAATAGATGACCGAGGGTCATTCCAAACTGAGGCTGATCAAACTGTCCAATGGCTAAATGAGGCTAAACTGGAGTTAGAAAGACTGGACCCTGGAAAGGAGGTTTCAGATGTTGTAGAAAGAATTGAAAAACAAAAGGTATAAATTTGAAAAACAGTTTTGAGATGGGCATTGCTTGTTTTATTTCAAAAATTTAAGTATGATAATCAAATTTATTTCATATCACTTTTGTTACAAATAGTTCAATTGGTTCAATTACTATCACATGGTATACTGTAATTCAACATACAGCCCAAACAATACTGTGAGCGGGCTGTATCGCTTGTGCGGGCTGTATTGAGATCCGATACAGCCCGCTGAGGAAATACAGCCCGGCAGTGACGTCAGCAGAACAAAAACTTATAGTTAAGAAGTATTTAGCTTAATAATTACAATTTATTGGTTTTTTTTCAACCTGTCACCCAAGAAAGATAAGAAAAAAATGAATTAATCTCACATTGTTTTAAATATTAATCAGATTCAGAAAATAGAAACATCACATTTCATGTCTATGTTTTTCAATTTCACTTTTATTTAAGTATTTTCGTTAATTGCCAACAATTAAAAAAAGAGGAAAACATTTTTTTACAGACTGCCAAAGGACCTTGATACGGACCTGTACCTTGTTACAACCCTTGCCTTCGGCTTGGGCTGTAACAAGGTACACGGTCCGTATCGCAGTCCTTAGGCAGTCTGTAAATCCGGATGCAGCCGTCTAAACAAGTTACTATTACATAAATGTAATAATTATAGAAATAGGTAAATGGAGAGACATATAAGGTTGTTAATATTTTTTGGAAGGAAGCTAGAGTTATCTTTTACAGGTAAAAAAGTTTCACATATCAAAAACTTATAATTTTTTCAAAAATTTGTACATATTTACCAGCATTTTTTTGATGGTCAGTCACTCATTTCATGTAATTAGTCAATCTTTTTGTAGAAAATAATTGAATAAAAATAGAATAAGATTATTTTATATGATTGTTGTAGAATTTTGACTGTTCTCAAGTTCTCTGACTGTGATATCATGAATATTGAAGTACTTTTGGTTATTTCGATAAGTACCATATAAGTGTTTTTTTTTTTGTTTTTTGGGGTTTTTTTTTGGCGGGTACCTAATTACCGGTTAATTCATGGTAATCATAATGTCGTGAAAAATACCTGGAAAATAATTTCTATAAGACTTTATACAACAAACGATGAGGAGTGCTAATATTCAAATCAGCAAAAACAAAATCAAACAATTTCAAAATAAAATGCAAAATTTGCATCCTGTGAAGTAAACACTTACACGGTATGCACAAGAACTTTTATCATGTCAGTTTCAGACATAAATAATCGTTTGTATTCTATGTAGGTATTACAACAAGAAGTTGCCATTCGTATGGATCAGATGGAACATGCTGCCCAGTTACAAAAGGCCAAATATTCTGCTCTTGGCAAAGCTCTACCTGAAGATTTGGAAAAACAAATTATTGATATGAAAGAGTTAGAGACTGATGTTGCCACGGTGATGAAGGTCAAGGAGCAAGAACTACAAAATATAAAGGCTGACAGAGAGGAAGTGACATCATCATTGAAAGATGTGTCACTGTGGCTTACTGATGCTGAACTTAGACTTCAGGATAGAATTATCAATATACCTGACAGTTTACATAACTTACAGGTAGGAAGATATACATTATTATCAGATACTTACTCAAGATATGTGTCTTTTTGCATGTTTCATAAAGAGAGAATTAAGCCAGTCATATCTTCAGGGGGTGTAATATGAAATCCATATTACACGGGCGTGTAATATGAAATCCGTATTACATGGGGTAAAATATGGATTTTTCAAAATGGCGTCTGACGATTTTCCAGCTCACGGAATAACCAAACATTTACATATTTCAGTATAATTTTATGGAATTAAGTTATAAAACAATTTATCCATTTACTGGGAACAAGCAACATTTTTGCGGATTTTTAGTGTGCACCCGTCACAAGTTTCTTACTTTTATGTAGTTGTTCCAGTTAATGACCCGCATTGTTATGAAAATACTTTGTCGGTTTGTGAAGAAAATTACAAGTGTAAGCAAAGATCCCTCGACCCATATTAGCCCTCGGGCTAATATGGATGTCTCGGGATGAAGTGAGATATGATATGAAAAATGCCATATAATAATTTCTACTTATTTAAGAATTGAATGCAATATTTTGTAGTTTTATTGGAGTGTAAAAGCGTGGCCTGCTAGAGTTTCATATGAAAAATGTGCACCCGGTCCACACTTTTACACGACAATAAAACTACAAAATATTGCATTCAATACTTATAATTAAATTCTGTAAATAGAATGCAAGTTTTTACACAAGTTTTCTTTTTATGAAAATTGTGGATGGTGCACCATTTCTTTGTCTAGATTACTTGGCCGTCTTTATTTACTTTTTGTTGTTGTCAAGGAATCACATGCTGGTGTAGTTTTACTGACTGATAAAACTCAGTAACGGAAGTGATCGGAAGTACTCGTAACCAATCAAATATGTCGATTTCCATACAAAGCAGAATGAATGTAATTAAAATCTAATGAAAAAATTCTAGCAAGCAACCAATAACAAGTCCTCACAATTTATACACCAAATACCTAAACAATATAAGTAGCCGCCTTTATATGCCAAATATCTGAACTTGAATAGTGAAAAATGCATTCTCCTCATTTATTTGGAAAAAAAAAATTCAAACCAGGTTTTTTTGTCTCTCCTGCGACAAAAAGCGCAGAAAGTGAGACATAAGCGTACAAAGTATGGCAGCGTGGAATTAAACTTTCATGTAAAATTTTTGTGATTAGGTCACTTTCTCAGTAACTATAAGTGGAAGTTCAATGATATTTGGTATAAAGGTTGGTCTTGAGTAGTACATGACAATCTGCTTTATGGCTTTTTTCTGTGACCTCAATTTCACGGTCAAGTGAACATGTTAAGTTTGTGTGCTTAGTTTAGTTTCTCAGTAACTATTAGTAGTAAGTCAATGATATTTGGTATGTAGGTTGATCTTAGATAGTACATGGCAGTCTGTATATGGCTTTTGTCCTTGACCTCAATTTCAAGGTCTAGTGAGCATGTTTAGTTTTTGTGATAAGTGCATTTTGTCAGTGACTGTAAGTGGTAGGTCAATGATATTTTATATATAGGTCGGTCTTGAATTACCCATTCTAAGGCCACTTTACGGGTAAAATCCCATAGAACAGATAAATATGCTGTCAAAGATAAAATTCCAAAATGGGTAAATCTAGAGAACGGGTAACAGCCAGAGAGTATATAAGGAGTATGGAACCAACTTAAGTTCATTCTGCCTCTGACGAAGGTCCTTGAAGCACCGAAACAGGTCACCACCAGCCGCTGTCTATATAAGTGTGGTAGCACCACTTCTTTTATTTCTACTTTTCTTTGGAGAGAAATTTACATTTTGGGCATTATATATTCAGAAAAATATGTATACATCAGTAGATATCTTTCTTGATGTTTAAATTGTATATAATAATGAAATAGACATAGAATCTTTTCTATCGTGCCAGTGGATATGATTCACTGACTTGAGAAAGATTTGTTTCCCTATTGTAGGACTTTGATGTCTCAAACTGCAAAAGCTTGAACACAATGGATGCCTCAAACTCTTTTTGTGGTCCCTTTGTTCAAGTTTTAACATAGTTCGACCTTGATTTCTGAACACTCCTTTGGCTCAAACTGTTTTCACCAGTCCCTTTGAGCCATTGAAGTTCGACTGTAATTCATGTTAATATTTAAATATATAAGAATCAGTCAAAATACACTAAAGTTAACTTTAAAGTAATCAATTTATAGATAGAACATTTTTCCCAAATAAATTAATCTATTGTTTTCACAAGAAAACACCCTATAAAGTTGTTCAAATTTCAAGGTTTATTTTGTTTGCAATTGATTTTTTTACTACAGAAAGAAAATAACAGTTGCAAACAAAAGCAGTACATTTTAAAGGTTATTTATAACGGGTCTGATTTTTTGCTGATTATTATTTTTTCTTTATTCAAAAGTGGATTTAAAAGAAGTGAAAGCCCTATCAGATATCATGCTTTTATGTTGTGGCACTATGTCTTTAGGTATTGTAATTAAATGAACTGTACCTTCTCAAATTTCATTCATTCATTGAAATTTATATTTACTTTGTTTATCTTTAGATAAGACTCAATATAAAGGAAAATTTTATGATAAAAATTAAAACTTAGTTAATTAATTACAAATTTTAACATTGAAATATTTTGGATGTGTATTCACTACTTTGGAAGTTTTTGTGTATTGGGGATATTTAAATAATTCAAAGGTTTTTCATGGCGGAAAAAGAGTTGTATATTAGACTTTAAAGTTTTATCTCAAATTTCACATTGGATTTAAAGAACCATATAGAATTGTAACTTTTGTGGTGTTTATTTTTCCTACTTTATTAGATAATATTGTGGTGCCATTCATGAACCTAAAATGCTGGTTGCTATAAACATGTCACACGTTGACTCTATCAGGAGTACCAATACATTTTATTATATCAGCATCAGTATTTTATGACACTGATTTTTTATCTTTAACAATACTTATTTTTATCAGGTGCTGCAGTCAGAATTTGATGATTTCAAGCCTGTTCTTGACAAACTTCGTAAGCGTGGAAGTGATTTAATTCAACACACGCCAGATTCTATAGAAAAACAACTGGTCCAGAAAGCTTTGGCTGATACTAATCGTCAGTGGCTGGCAGTACAAGGCAAAGCTGCTGAAAAGACACGAAAACTTGAGGAAGCTAAGGACCTCTTACAGAACTTTGATGAAATTGCCGATTCTCTAGATAAATGGTTGAATAATGCTGAATCTGTTGTTAAACAAGATGAGACATGGACAAACTTTGATACAGTCAGAGACCAACTGAAGCAACAGAGGGTAAGATATCTTCAGCACTATCAGTAGCATTTAGTCTTAAAGCATTTCATCATGCTTTTCCTCTTTTTGGCTTTGTTTGTGTGTGACAACACTTTCATACTTAAATTTCCTTTTGTTAACAGTATTGCCCTGAATCATATACAACAGTTCTGTTCAAAGCAAAGGGTTTAGCTTCTAATGAGATAGTAAGAACTGGTAATTGCCTCTGGGGGAGTCTATTGTTTCATCATGACTCAAATCTGGCCAAGGGAAAATGTTTTAGACAAAATTCTGCTAAAATAGTGCATAGTGGTTTTCAAAGTGGGTTGGGGTGCATATTCTGTAAATCACTAGCATTTATATTAACTTATGTCAATTTTTTACATATACTTAGTAATTGATTCTCTGACTGATTGACACCCCAAAAATAGTTCAATTTGTAAAGTCTTCATCTCTGATTGTATACTATCTTCATAAGAATCTTCAAAAAATCTCATTTGAATTATTGACCTTAGATATAAATGACTTCGTAATAAGAGACCTGCCCACGTAATTTGTCAAACTTTCCCAACCTCTCATGGTCATATATGTATGTAAAATTTGCCACACCATTATTCATTTTATATATAGGATAGAAATATGCAGTTTAAATAGACATCAAATGACACAGGTCATCATATTTTACTTAATCATATCTACAAATCAAAGATTATTATCAAGATAAAATTATGTACAAATTGCAATTCATTCATGTTAATTTTTAAATCTAACATGAAGGATTCTTCATAGTAAAATGAATTTTTATGTACAGGGGTACAAAGCAGATAGGACTTACCATTTTAGTAGAAATACAGTTAACTGTTGTTTTTATAGGTCTTACATTTCCTTTCAATATTTTATGATGTTTCATACTAGTTTTGGAGGACTATAAGTGGGTTTTCCAAATTTATGGAGGAATCATATATGAATTGAAGAATAGGATATTTGTACATTGATTAAAATCAGCTTAAGTTAGTATAATTTATTTTTTCTGTCTTTTAAATTGTATCATCAGCAGCTCTTTTAAGATCATTTGACAGAATGTAATGTGAAGTATTGAATGTATTAAAACCATTGTTTATGTAAAGTTCACTTATAAGTCTTCACATGTAAGAGGTTGTGTTGTTTGTGTGTTCATGACATTATGCTCATATGCAAGTCTTGAGATAAATGTCAAGGATAAAACAACATAAAATGTCAGTAACAAATTTTGAAAACTCTTTATAGATGTACACACTAAACATAGAAATCAATAATTTGCTTTGAATATGTATATAAATTTTATCCTTTTCTTCAGAGACTGGCAAAAGACTTGGATAACCAACAAGACAAACTATCAAACCTTGCCACAATCAGTAAAAGACTAGAGCCAATCTGTGACGCTGCTGGCGCTAGAGATAGATTGTCAAAACTGAACAAAAGGATGTTCAACTTACATTCCAAAGCCTCAGAGAAACTCAACACATTAGAAGAAATTAATGATGATATCGATGACTATGAAGATGAGCTTACTCGTCTCAGGTTATGGATGGATGAAACCAAGTCTCACCTGACAATGAGAGATACAACACTAACCCTGAAAGAACAACTAGCTATTCAGGAGGTGAGTGTAATATGTTCAGTAAACCAAGTCTCACCTAACAATGAGAGATACAACACTAACCCTGAAAGAACAACTAGCTATTCAGGAGGTGAGTGTAATATGTTCAGT
>MJUU01027790.1:59795-91318 GCA_002080025.1 Modiolus philippinarum
CACCCTTGGCAGATCTAGCCACATTTTTGGAGACACAAGTCTAAAATTATCTCCCTTTGTAGTAAGATTTTCAGTATGATTTATTGTAAAAATTAAAGATAATCTATGATATCTAATAATGTCAAAATTCATGAAAATACTTAATTCAAGGAAAATGAACCCTAAAAGTGAAGAAACAATACAAATCTTTGGAATTTTGCAAAATTAAAAAATGAATACACACTTTATTTTAAATTTTATTGTCATTTCATATATTAAAAATATGATTTCCTACAATCTGATTGGATGCAGCCAAGTTCAACTGCCACCAATCAAATCTGTGGATTTGAAGCTTCAGAAATCAAGCTAGATCTGCCAAGGGTGAAGAGGAGATGATCGGATCGTAACCCTTGGCTAGCGAAGATGCAAGATTGAGGATTGGGCATATTGTTTTTGTCCTGTCTATCGTTGTCTCTATGTTTTGTCTGTGTGTTCAGAACTTTACTTTTTGCTATAACAAATAGATGTAAATAATTAGCAAGTGTGTAGATTTAGTAAATAGGAACATATATATAAAAAAAATTGGTCACATCAGAGGTCAAGGTCACAGAGGTCAGAACTTGCCCTTGAAGTAAAGGAGCTACTAGGGGTATATGTAGTGTTTCACAAACACATCATATTTATAAAATTTGCTTGATATAAATTATGATTTGTTTTTATTGTGCATCATTTCGGTTTCCAATTCCAAGGTCAAAAGTCCTATTATGCTTACAAAAATACAATTTTCTTCGGCAGAAAATTCTGGAAGACATTGAAAGCCACAAGGGAAAGGCATTACTTGTTGAACAAAAACAGACTGAATTGAAGACTATCAGTGGTAAAGAAGAACCTGTCGGAGGATTGTCTAGTGAATTGTCAGAGTTACAGCAGATGGCGCGAGAACAGTGTGAAATGTTACAGGAATCAATGGTTCAACAAGAACAATATGAATCTGATATCCGACATTTGTCGTCAGCTATCACTGAAGCCCAAGACAAGCTTCTGAATGCTCCAGTACAAGCCTCAAATGTAAACACATTGAAGAAACAGATTGCTGAGCATAATGTAAGTCTTTGATTTTCTTTATTTAGGCTAAAAATAAATATCATTATATAATTTATGGCATACCACAAGTGTATGGAAATTTCACCTAATGTCTGGGAATGTTAATTACTCAAATAGCCAGTTCCATGTAATGGGAATGACTGCTATATAGGAGCTTGATTTGTAATAAATGTTAAGTTATAAAAAGGAAATAGTAAACACAATTGACAGATAATCTGTTTTACTATTTTAAACTACAGGAAGCAGTTATTAAATATTGCCAATTGCCAAGAAATCACTGATAGTAAGTAAAACCATGTCAAAAAGGTGAAATTTCCATTGTTTGATTTTATTTGGTTATATACTTTATAATACATGTTTTATTATGTACTACTGGTGTATGGGAAGAAAGTTAGTGGAATGTGCATGACTTTGTGCAAAGTCTTCCATTGCATATTGCTGTTAATGTGTAGATATACATATATCATTGTCAGCTATTCATTTATCGTAGAATTTATGAACGTTAAATAGTTTTAACTTCTTACTTTGATTTTTTTACACACCCTGTAATATGTTTTTAAAATTTAAGTTATAATTTGTTTTCACTTGCATGGAAATCATACTTCTAATAGATTAGTAAAAAAAAAGCAATCACTTTTTTTTTAAATATTATTTTTTCAGGTGGATTTTATTTACGAGTTATATTCTTTCATTAAAAAGAAGATCACTTATTGGAAGTCTTTAAATAAATGTATTCCATTCAGGAATTATTCATCCTATTTAACTAATTGTTTACAAAGGAATGTTAGCAAGTGACCTCTTTTTTCGATATTTTGCATACTTTATAGGGAAATTTTCCTTATTGTCATTTTGCAAAACCCCTCTTCATTTCAAAACATCTGCAATAAATAATGGATCATTGAACTAATTAAGAAAATGATATTAACTCCAAAAATCCTGAACTATAATTTTTTGCTTAAAATTTAACTTGAAAAGAATAAAATTGTTTGTTGCATTTATTATGATTTTTAATTTCCTCTTACAGAAATTTTATTCTGCTATTTTTAAATCAAACGAAAGGACATATACTTTTTGATGTATACTTCAGGACATTAGGGCAATTTTTTCTCTCTCATCTGTCTTCTAAATGCTACTAAATACAGTCATTCTTTGCATTGTGAATATTTGATTTGCATGTTGTTTGCTTATACATGTACTAATTTTCAGGCACTTGCATCTCAAATCAAATCTTACCAGGACAAAATAAATGATATCAATGAAAAGAGTAAACATTTGACTGATAGGAGTCTAGGAATGAGACCAGCTATGATTGAGAAATTATCTCAGATGGGATATCGTTATCCAACCTCGCTACCCTCGTTAAAAGCCGCCATCGGTGGGGAAAGTGACAGATCTGGGCCAGACAGTGGTATCTTTGTATCACCTGAAAGTTCCTTCAATATGACACACAGATCAGTATCTGATGCTGATTTTTCATCTTCCACATTGCGTTCTGGGAAAACCGGGCGTTCGTCAGGTCGTCAGCATGACCCAGGAAGTATTTCAGGACGATCTGACGATACTGATATAACAATGGAAAATTATCCTGGTCTCTTTGACCAGTATGACTCACATACACCAAAGAGGTCAAGAGGTCATGGTCAACCTCAAAGAAGTAGGTCGCCATCACCTTATCTGTCTGAAGAAAGAATTATTAAAAAACAACATGAACCAGTTCAGATGTCATCAGTTTCACAGCCTAGGAGCACTGGTAGCATGGGGCAAAGTCTTCACAGAAATGTAGCTAGTCAAAGCTTACAGCCTTTCTCTGAAATGGTAAATTTTCTTACACTTAAATCTGACTCATTGCATGTGCAGTGTTATGAAAGATTTTAATTTTTAGCATGCACTTTGCAAGTTTTAAGTAGCATTTTGTTTATTAAACAACTGAGAGCATATATACCAGAACATACAAAAATAAAAAAACAGTTTATAAAATCTTTTCTTGCTTTAAAAGTTTGATTTCTGTTGGCTTCTAATTATTCCATGTTTTTGAAATGCATGTGAAAGCAAAAATTTTTATATTTTATGCCCCGCCACGAAGTGGAAGGGGCATATAGATTTACCCTTGTCCATCCGTACGTACGTACGCACATACTTAGGTACGTCCGTCCCAATGTTAAGTTTTGCGTTTAGGTCCATATATTGGCAACCTCTTGTAGTATTTTGATAATATTACATCTGTACATGCACCTTGATAAGTACTACCAGATTCACCAGCAATTAGGGATCCATGACCTACATTTTACGCTTGAGTGACTTTTGTTAAATTTTGAATTAAAGTCCATTTCTCAACAACTACGCATTAAACCAATATGATGTTTCATCAAATTAATTGCCTTGATGAGTACTACCTAAAACATTGATAGTTAGGTAACTTTGACCTATATTTTATGCTTGAGTGACTTTTGTTAAATTTTGTATTAAGGTCCATTTCTCAACAACTACACATTATACCAATATGATGTTTCATCAAAATAATTGCCTTGATGAATACTACCCAAAACATTGACAGTTAGCTAGCTTTGACCTATATTTTACGCTTGAGTGACTTTTGTTAAATTTTGTGTTTAAGTCCATTTCTCAACAAACTACGCATTGTTCCAATGTGATGTTTTATCAAATTAATTACCTGGATGAGTACTACCCAAAACATTGATAATTAGGTGGTTTTGACCTATATTTTACGCTTGAGTGACTTTTGTTAAATTTTGCATTGAAGTCTGTTTGTCATCAACTTAACATGCTATCCCAATGTTGTTGCATCAAAATAAATCAGCTTGATGAGTACTATCCAAATCAGGCCAATTAAGTGTCTAAGACCTACATTTTAAGCTCGAATGACTTGGTAAATTTTGTGTTTTACGTACATTTCTCAGCAACTACAAAACATATTATGATGTTTCATAAAATTACTTATCTCTGTGAGAACTACCCAATTTTTGGACAATTTGTTGACTTTGACTTCCATTTTATGCTTGAATAACTAAATTTTTGCATTAGGCCCATTTGAAACAGCTAGATGTTTAATTGGGGAATACTGCATAATTCAAGGATAATTTTATAACCTGACCAATATTTAATGTTTAAAAGACTTTAGTATGGTATTTTTGTTACTTTCAATTATTCAACAAATATTTATTGAACAATCATCTGTATAGTACTTCCTGATGATTCCATCACAATTCAGTGACAGGGAAGTAATTTTTATGCCTGATTGACTTATGTTATCTATTGTCATAAATTTGTCGGCGGGGCATCCGTGTCTTATAGACACATTCTCTAGTTACATACTTTTTGAATTGCCCATTGATTATTGATATAAGTATTGTAGTGTCTTTATACAATTAAATATTAAGAACACATTTATTTATATTGGTTTGGAAAATTAATATACATTTTTAAAAAAATTTTTGAGACAGTAGGGTTTAGCTAGATATAGGGGGTGTGGCATATTAGCCAAAGCACGGTGTGTTGTGTGTATCTATATATGTTTGCTTGTTGTGTTTGCTGATTTATTAACTATTAGAACAAACAACTTTCATACGAGCGCATGTTTCATTATGTAAGATGTGGAAATTCATGTGGAGTAATTTTTTAAAAATTTCTAATTTTTAAAAAGGTCAAGTAAATTCATGATGTAGATTCTTGTATTTCCTATGAAATTATGTTGTTATGTTTTTCTAAAGGAAAATTTGTTTTTAGATACCATGTTGAATACCAATTAATTTTCAAAATTCATTAAAATAAGATTTTATTACAAAAGATATGACTTACAAAATTTAAAGACTTGAAATTTCAGGAATTTAGTTTAAAATTAGTATTTGGATAAAGAATGGAGTGGTTAGTGAGTAAAATCTTAAGATTTTTTCCATTATTGGCCTTCAAAAATAGAGCATGAGGCAAGGGAGTGATAGGGATCTAAAATTGATTTTATTTGGCCTTTATATTAAGAACAATGCCTTTGTAAAGTTGTTTGTTTATTTTATGGTGCTTGTTACCTCCAGGAGGTGTCAGCTAGTGTACCTAATCTGCTAGAGCCACAATTAATGGTACCACCAAGGGAGAGAAGTGCATCATTTGGTGCCAAACTAAAGCCTAAATTTGATGATATAGCTTTGCTGAATACCTCTTGGAATACACTACAACAACAGGTACTAGTGGTCACATCATCATACTTATGTATAGTATATTACAGTATTGTAATGTCTTCACTATGTGTCAGTAATATAAAGCACTTAATTTATTATACCACAGTCCCATTGGAGATGGGGGTATCTGAGACACCCTCATCTCTCACTTCATCCGTCGGTCACTAAATTTTTTATACCAACGCCTTCAAAGGTGGGGGTATATAGGATTCCTCTTGTCCGTCCGTCCGTCACACTTTTGTTTCCGGATGATAACTTGAGTTTGCTGTGAAGGAAAGTTTTAATATTTTGGGATTATGTTTCTATTCATAAAATACAGGTCAAGTTCGATGTTGACCATGATCGGATTTTGCGTTCCAGAGTTATTGCCCTTGATTTAGGCAAAATCTGTTAATTTTATGGTTTCCGGGTGATAACTTGAGTTTGTTTTGAAGGAAAATTTTAATATTTTGGGATTATTGCTGCAACTACTAGGATTGCCTATGGGCAGGGGTATCTTTTGTGATCAGCAGATCACCTTTTTCTAGTTTAGCTACCATGAATTGGAGCTTGCTGATAATTTACTCCAAGCCGGAGTATGGAATGTTTTTTTAGATATATCCGACAACCAGTTTTCTGAGGAGCACGGGTAGCACTTGAGAGCATTGATTCACAGATTTCTTATAAAATTAAAACTAAAATAATATTTCAGAAAATGAATTTATAAGTATTTCATCAATTTGAAATTGCTTTATAAATGGACAGTTTGTGAAAAGAATAAGTTGATCTACTATTTAGAAGAATGTTGGATATTAACGGGGCTGAAATTAAAAAAAAAGTATAAAGTTAACTATTAATGCACTAAAATAAGGGGGAAAATGCATTTTTTTACATTGAACAAGTCCTTAGATCTACCAGAAAAAAAAAACAAATTTTTTATATTTAAATTCTTCTGGAGGAATAATGCTAAAATATGAAGGTTACATTCCATAAAAGGGCAATTCCTGCAATCTGCTAGTGACAAAACATTGTATATTGTAAAAGTAAATTCCTTTGTAAAGAAAATTTAAAATCAATTAAGTTTAACTATGAAAAGAAATAGCTTGAGAAATGTGAAAGTTTTGTACGGTATATTCTCTTTATTGTTTTGGCTATTAAAATAAAGTTATTTAAAATTCAGTACACATCTCTGTTTATGAACTCACAAACCTGCATTTAATGAGGTAGCAAAACAACATGACTGCAATGAAAAGAAACATGTTCTATGAAATGTACGTAATCAATGCACTGTTGTAAGGTAAATTGCATGATATACCTGACAATTCATAAAAAGTTTATATTTGTAATAATTCTGATTTGTATTTTATCAAATTTTATTAAAGAGAATTTATTTCAGTAAAGTTGATAAGGTGAAATGTACAAGCTTGCTAAAATTCTTTTCATTTAATTTCTTGTAACTTTGACTTCCAACCTGGAAGAGGTCCAAGTTTCTTTAGAGCTTACATGGGTTGGAAATATTCATTGCACTTGTTTTTGTATTAAACTTTTCATTTTAAATGGCATGGATTTCAATTAGTGAAATTTCTTCTTAATTTGGTAGGAGTTTTTCTTCTTTTGATTATGTGTAGTTGCATTTCAGTATGGCAGTGGGATTAACTCACATATTTTGATTTTTCTTTTTTGATTTCGTCATTTGAATGCATTAAGAAAAATTTATTACAAGTTAGTTACCCGTAAAGTGTTGAAATTTTCTATTCAGCAATTTACACAAGTCAGTTTGAATGCTTATTGGGAAGGAAAACAAGTTTACAGTTCTATATAATGTCAATAGGGTGATGATTAAAGTGTATATACTTGGGGAAATTGCCAAAGCATGGTCAGGTAAAAAGATTTATTAAAACTTGAGCCCCATCAAATGATTTTATGGTAGTTATTTCACTCCTGAAATGAAGCCATCAGGGTAGATTGATCTAGTAATATGAATATGGTAATTTTGTCCAATTTCTTTAATAGGCAACTGTTAACCCTACGTTTAACTGGATCATTTATCAGTGTTCAAATTTTGTCATGTTTAAGAATTTACTACTTCAAAGAAATTATATTTAATATGGGTCTTTGACATGATATGGATATTATGAGAGCAGAAATTTTCCGATTTGCACTAATCAATAATTACGTTTGGATTTTATTTGTGAAATGAAAATCGTTAAAATTATTGAAAATGTTGGTTCAGATAAAGTGTTATATTGTATACACTGAGTATTTATGATAGAAAATATTTTCAACCCTTAATGTAAATATTTATATTGTGTTAAGTGGATTAACTTTTAACCAAACATGCTAAATTTATTACAAAATAAAACAAATATCCCGCATGGTGCATCTGCGGTATTAAGAGCTAAACTTATTTCACAACAGCTTGGAGCCAGAGAACATGAACTCCAGGTGGCACTGCAGAAACAAGAGAGGTACCAGCAGTCGGTGCAGGATGTAACATTGAAGATGGAGAGGACTCAAAGCAAGCTGGCTCGTACCTACCCCTCGTCTCTGGCAGATTTGGATCGACAGCTAAGGGACTACAAGGCAAGTCACATGACAATTGAAATTAGAAAAAATAATTATCTAAAATAGTAAAAAAAAAGTTGTTTTTTTTAATTTAATGTTAATGCTTGTGATATTTTTTTTAATGTCTGTAATTAGACAATTTACTTTAATCATAATTTATTTTTGACTTTTTCTTTTTTATTTTCCATTGATCAAAATATTTATAGGAAGAGATACATTTTTCACTTTTTCCTTTGTAGACAAACTAATTTGTATTTTTTAAAGTAGAAAAACATGTCAAAACAAGCTTTTACAAAAAGTTCTTTTTCACTTTTCAATTTTTAGTACACAAAAATAAGAGTAGTGTATTGGTTTGATAAGAATGAAGTGGGCCAAAACGTATCCTTCAAATTTAAGGGTGGCTTAATTTAAATGTCAGCCATTGGTTCCATTGTTTTTTGATTGACGTAGATGATATGATACCCTAAATCTGATAAATTAGTCTTGTGTGTATTGTTTAACTATGAATTTTGAATTTTTATTATTTGTTTTTATTTTACAAGTTGTAAAGTACTTATGAGGTAATCGAACCAATTTTACAATATTTGTACAAGAATTTATAGTATGGAACACCTCTACAAGATCAATATTATATCAAACTTTCACAAAGAATCTCGTACTTATTTTAAATCTGTAAATGTTTGTAAGATTATTTATATATTTAATAAATGTTTTTGTATACAATTTTTTGAAGTGAAAACCAGTCATCAAAGATTTGAAAGAAATTTTAACAAATATAAAGTCAAACTAAAAAAAAATGAATTTGGCAGCATATTTAACATTTGAAGAAGAAAAGTTTTGAAAAAAAAACAATATCAATATCAGTTCAATCAGTTGATATTCATTTTACTAGAAAGACATTGAAATAAAAAAGAGGGATTCACCTTATTTGTATGTATATTAATTTTGTGTTTAAGTACTCTGAATTTGCCCTCATAAAAACAGACTATCCTCAGTGTTCTGGCCATTTGTGGCGGGTGGGGGGTATGTAATACCCTCAGTTATATTCCATAGGGTGTTTTCAACCCATAACTTTTGAAGTAAATTAGTTTTTTTTTATACTAAACTTATAACTTGTTATGTATGTAGTTCGCCAGACAACAATCCAAGCAGGGATCATAAGTCAAAGTGTTATGGGGTTATGTCCTTTGAAATTTTAAAATTTTGCAAAATACATGGCCGGATATCATGTAATGATTCCCTGAATTCTAGCCAAAAATTAGTCAAATGCTTTGCTCCCAGCGAGTTAATTATTTGGAAGAGCTTTTTGGACACTGGAATTACATATCTGATCTAGGAGTAATTGTCATTGAGCTGCCATGTATTGTACAGATTCAATTCTAAAATTTATGCATATAGCTATTTGTAGTGATAAAATGGTAACCATTCAGCTTCCTTTTTTGTAATTTGGTGAATAAGATCAAATTTAATGGATCCATCTTAAATAACTGTCATAAGTTGAACAAGAAAGAAACACGAAAAACAGAAAAAAGAAGGGAAACGGGGAATGTGTCGAAGAGACAACAACCCAAAGGGGAGTAATAACAACTCAAAGCCACCATGAATGTCAAATTGATACCAAACACCTTCAAAAATTAAAACTGTAAAATTCTCTAAAATTAGTTTGTGGAAAAGCTAAAATTTGTATCTGAAGTTTTCACTTAAGATCTGATAAAGAAAAGTGATTTGAACATGAAAATATAAATATAAACCTATATTTTAGGAATCCCTGACAGATATTGATTCTATCAGGGAAGACATTGCCAGAGTGAGGGAGAGAGGACGTCAGATCGTGGAGATGTCTGACCCTGAAGGTTACAACACCATGCAAGCTACCTTGTCCATGTTAACAGACAGGGTAGACAACTTACAAGCATTGGCTGATACCAAGGGCAAGCAACTCCAGGTAAATACAAATACTTGTCTTTTTGGAAATACAAGAAGAAAGTGTTTTTAAAATGCATATATTTGAAAAAAATTGAAGAAAGATAAAAAGATATATGTTGCAATCACTGGTTTTACACTTTAATCAGTAAATGTGATGTACATGTACTTAGAATAGGACAAGAATATCGTCAAAATAAAGTTTTCAACGATTGCTGTAAACTGGGAAATATTAACACCATCTTTTTGTTGCTGTATGGAGAATAGATTTCGTTTCACAGTCTTGATTTTGCAGTTGTCATTTGAGCTGTAAAATAACCATATTGCATCAAAATATGGTTGATTTTTATTTTCGGGCTCCATTCCTTATCGGGAAAGTAAAACTGCTGCGAAAATTTTAGGGTTTACAGTGAGCATATTTTAAAACTGCATGGTAATCTTATCTTGTTTCCAATACGAAGGCAATTTTTAAATATTCCTTGTCAAAATGTATGATATCAAAATCACACGTCAAGGAAATTTAGTACATGTTGCCAGCTGTATGTATTTGTTTATATAATCTTGATATTTTCACTTCTATTGTAAAAGTTAATCACGTTGCAGTGACTTAAAAATTGTTCTTATTTTCATCTGTTACCCTGTTATAAATAGTATAAATAAAATGAAGAGTGCTGTGAAGCAGTTCGTATAAGCATAGCTATAGGAACAAGTAAAAAATTTCTTATCGATCTGTGTTAAAAGGTAGAAATATGTACACATATTATGTCAAACATAAAAATAAACATTGAAAAAAATAAAGGATAGAGATAGGAATTGGCCTAGATCTTTGACATTGCTGTCTTCAAGGACCATGGAATATGAATAAATATGGCGTATACAAGACTGAAATAAAATAGCCTTTCTCCAATATAACTTTATATCAATTCATTGATGGAAGTAAATAAAAAGGATTAGCAATGGAAATCAATGAACACTTGCAGAATTTTCAATTACTTTTGAATAAATGGTGTAATGACATTAAACTGCCATAGATGTATGTTAAAGCACTTTATGTCTCTGACTTATTACAAGTCAGGACAAAATTGTGATGCTGAAATTATCGACATTCACACAATTGACACAAGCATACTGTTAATTTACTGGCACTTACAAGCTTCATTTGCTTTTTCTGGAACCCAATAATATGTATCTTCGTGTTGTTGCCTAAATATTGTTCACTACATGCAAAACAAAGACAAAAATCCAACAATTAGATGTGCTTAATATTTGTATCAGTAAAACAACAAAAACCAATCAATATGCACTTAATATTTGTACCACTTTTATATGACCTGTTTTATTGATAGTTCTACTATTAGGCCTTAGAAAAATAATTTCTAGATTCTCATCAATTTTTTCTCCAAATTTTGGGCGGGTGGGTGAATTTTCTTTTGTATTTTTTATCAAATTTTGTGAAAATGCTCTTGTTTCAAAAGAAATTTACCAAAATTGGCCAAAAATCAAAATAAAATTTTTTGAGGCAGGGATGAGAATCTAGGATATTTTTTATTATGGCCTTACTGTCCAACTGTTTAATATTCTGTCTTTATTTCTACAGAATGCAGTAAAGGACAAAGAAAAACATGATATTTCCCTATCAGCATACAGAAAACATCTGGGCGATCTGGAGGAATGGTTAGAAGAAATGAAAATTCGTCAGGCAGCAACACCTCTTCCTACAGACAGTGTTCAGTCTCTACGCCAATATCTCCATGACAACCAGACTCTACAAGAGGAGTTAAACAATCGTCTGCAGTTAGTGTCTGATCTTGCCGTTCAGTGTGATGCTCTCTGTGAACGAGAAACTCCAGCAAATGCAGAAAAATTACGATCTCAACTAACAAACCTTCAAACACAACTAGGCAATCTGAAACTAGCTGCTATAGAAAAACAAGGTCCAATCAGGGCTGCTATTAAAGAGAGTGAAAAACGACAAAAAGAAATGGACGATTATGAGACAAAAGTGAAAAAATTACAAGACTGGGTGTCAGACACTAAACAAATAGCAATGGTACCTCCCAAAATAGAAACACTTATATTGCCAGAGGATCATCAAAGTCTTCAACAGGTAAGTGTAGAAAATCTATTTGTTCTAAAAATAATTATTACGGTACTTGCTTGATATTACACAATGAAAGGATATGAAGTAAGTGAACATGAAACAAAGTCTCTGCAAATATATGTTAAAACCAAACAATGGAACAATACTTTTATTGTTGTTCTTCATCTTAAAGTCAACACGAAAACCTACTTAAAAAGTCTTTCAAAAAGATTTTATATCAGTTGCAAAAAATAAAAGAGACAACAATAGTCTGTAGCATAATAGAAGGAGAGACCAAAGAGGGAAATCAATTGGACAAACGACAAATCGAAGCACACACATATCCAAACACAGAACAAAGTGAGACAGCCACCATATTCCTCACTTGGAATATTCATTATTGAAGTAAGATAATGGGATAAACCAGGTTAACAATAATTCAACCTCCTGCGAATATGACAACTATCTATAGCATCTGTATGGATAATGTACCAAGTCATTCCAAAGGTGATATTTTTTATTAGAAGAATATCTTCAGGTTGCTGAAAATAAAATAATTGAATAAAGAGATTTATGTCACACATTTAAACAGAGCTCTTGGTTCTATAAACTGCATACATATTCCTTACTTTTTCAGCAATTAAAATCAGATCTGTCTGAACATCGACAACTTGTACAACAACTTTCTACTGATGCCCCAACGTATCAGGCCAGGGAACCAGAAATATCTACAGTGCCACCTATCAGTGAAGAAGAACTGGTACAAAGATGGCAAGAGCTCAATGAGGAACTCAACCAAAAGAAAGAACAATTGGAAGACCTTCTCAGAGGCAGCAGAAGTAGGGTATGTAAACTGATATTTCCATAAATGTTTTACCAGAGTAGTTTAAGATATTAATGTTCAGCAATCATAGTGTCAAAAACAGAATTATAGATTCTTAAAGCCTTATACCAGTTCTGGAAAACTCAGAATTCAATAACGCTATTGAATTTGGTAACTATAGGGTTACTGAATTTGGTAACTTTGCAATGATTCAAGTATGGGCACTTTCTGCAAGAACTTGGCATTCTCTTATTACTTTCAGAAGGTGAAATAAACAATTTTCTAAAATTCTTTCTACGGATATCAAAATCCATCAATGGAATGAAAAATGACAAGGCCTGAACTGAAGGACCCATGAGATATCACTATGTAAACCCTTATCTCATGAGTTACAGAATTTGGTAACCTTTGTGAAACTTTCTTATTTGGCTACAGATTTTTATAAAAATTTATATACATGTTGATAACACAGTATGGCTTNAGACATTTAGAAAACAGTTCAAGATATTGGAGGTGTTGGACGTACGAAAGTTTGAGAAACTGAAGATCAACTGTATAACTTACATTGTTACCTTGATTGTGGCAACTGAAAACCAGGTGAGCGATACAGGCTCCTGGGAGCCTCTGGTTATTAAGTAAATACAGTCCCAATCGAGATTTAGTAGAAAGGCATGTGTAGTAACATAAATCATACAAAGGACAACTAAATAAAATAAACCTAGAACATGGATGTCACAAACTCAAGGAAAAGGAGTACCAGTAAGTACGAGTAAACTCAGCTGCTTCAGATGAGTCCATACTTTTGATTGGTCAGATCAAAAGAAAAAAAATGAATATATTTAACTGTTAATAAATTATGCATAAAGAAATGAACAATTCATATCCTAAGAGTCAGCTTGTATACATATCCAGGGAAATTTCAAAATTTCGTTTGTGAAAGAAATATTGCATGCTATGCTATTCATCATGTAATACTCACTATAAAAGCAAATACTTTATACATCTAATATTATTATAAAAATACCTGAACAATTCAAACTTTCATCCAAAGACTTAAAGTTAATTGGTTTCATTACAGGAGCCTAGAGGTCAAGGTTATAGTTGGTTATCACCAACAGATACACAAGGTCAATTGAAAGACATTAGACATAACCTTGATGAACTCAATAACCTTTGGCAGCAATTGACAACACAAGTGGTTGATAAGCAGCTAAGATTGGATCAGGCTTTGGACTACCAACAAAAGTACCAAGATGCTTTACAAAATATCTCACAATGGTTAGATCTTGCTGAACAGAAGATCATGTCCCCAGATGGTGATAAAGATTCTCAACAGCAACTCAGGGAAAATGAGGTACAAAAAAATACCACAATCTCCATTTTGTGAGTTAATGAATAATAGTTTATATCACAACTTAATGAACAAAACCAACTTTAAGTTTGATTACATAAATTTGTCATTTTATTGCATCATCATCAGAAGGTTGAATTGAACACTGAACATAATACAAAATGTAGTCAGGAAATCAGGGCAACAGTTAAACACTTGAAATCACAAACAAAACTAAAAATAAACTAAATAGAAAAGTCAAGTGCTCAATGATATAGATATATATTTGTTGCTTATTGCTACATTTGTTTCAATGAATTCTTTGTATGAATCTTTATTATTATATATGGAAAAATTGATACAACTGTTTACTTTCATTTTATCAGAATGTACAGCTTCTAATCAGCTGTTGTCTAAAAATCTCAGAATTTTTTCAGAGGCATCTTTGGTTTTTGCCCTTTTAGCAAATATGATAAGGACCTTAAGTTTATTCCACATAATTTAGAGGTTTGGGGCCATAAAACCGGTTTAACCCACCATTTCTTTTGCAATACCTGTGCCAAGTCAGGACCATTGCAGTCCACCTGCTTTGTCTTATGCCTATTTAACTTTTGCTTTTGACAATTCTGTTCAGTAATTTTGTTGTTTCGCCTTCGCGAAGGCGAGACATAGCGACCATAGATTCCGTCATCGGCATCAACATTTGGTTAACCCAAATGTTAAACTTTTCTTGAACTTCAATAACTTTCTGAAATCTTCCTCAATATTATAGATTCCGTCGTCGGCATCAACATTTGGTTAACCCAAATGTTAAACTTTTCTTGAACTTCAATAACTTTCTGAAATCTTCCTCAATATTCATGAATATTCAGTTCAACTTAATTATTGAATCCCAAGTATATTTTTGAAAAAAAATAATTCCAATTTTTCCGTATTTTGCCATTTGTTGCACTTATTTTTTTTCAATAAATTTTTTTTGTTTCCACTATATCTCAACACCTACATGCCATAGAGGGATGTTAATTGGGAAGTGGTTACATCTTTAGCACTAACCAACAATCCATACCAGAATTATGTCACCTTGACCTATATTTTCCACATCAATGAATTTGACTAGATTTTTACTTTGGTCCATAATATCAACAAAAATTAAACAAATTTGAACCCAGGAAATTAAATTTTGACATATAATTGTTGCATGTAGTCTATAGATAAGCATTAAACTTTCAGGATTTTAGTCCGGTTCCAACTTTGGTAAATTTCCTGAAAATGTCCAAGACTAACAGTTTTTTAAATTTTGGCATGCAATCATTTTTCATACCAGACAAAACTCTGAAAACTTAAGAATAAAAACTATGGTTCCAGTTTCGGTAAATTTCCTGCCACTCTCAAAGACCAGCAGTTTTAGGGAATTCTTGATAGCAACCATGCTTTTTGATTGAATTTTAGTGAAAACTAAAATTTTCAATGTTTAGATTTCAAAAATTTTGATTCCAATATTGGTAAATTTGCTGATACTCTCAATTGAGTCAAAGACAAGCAATTTTTTTAAATTCTTCTTAGCAACCATGCTTTTTGGATGAATTTTTGTCAAAACAAATATTTCACATGGTTAGATTTAAAAAATTTATTTGTTCCAATTTTGGTAAATTTCCTGATACTCTCAAAGACCAGTTATTTCTTATAATCTTTAAGTGACCACATTTTAATATAGGCCAAATTATAATGAAAGCGGAGTTAGCAGGCGAAACACCAGGTTCCACAGAACCTTTACGATTTATTATTACCCCAATTCCACATAATTTTATGAAACTGTCGTATTGTAGGCTTTGCAGAGGGACATCAAATCACTGCAAAATGAGATAACAGCAATGGCAAGGAATTCTCAAGACTTGCTAACCTCCACTACCAGAGAATCTCAGGAACTTGTTACATGTAGCTTAGCAAATTTGAATGAACGAGTCCAGCTGCTAGAAAGCCAGGCCCAGAGACAAGGAGAAAAACTCAGACATGCAGATCGTAAATGGAAGGAATACAGGGTTAGATTGTATTTTTATAAAGCATAAATATGGAAATATTTCAGAAGTTTGGTTGCTCAAACTGAAATCTAGAACACTTATGATATATTTTTTTAGCTACAATTTTTTGTCCAGTAATTCTATATTTTTGCTTTTTGAATACCTCTGCAACTCAGAACATTTTTCAAGATTTCCTGGGAATGTTTTAGGGATCAAAGTTCAACTGTAGTAAAGTATGGCTAAAAATCTGAAAAAAAAAATAATAATATTAGTTTTGATATAATTTTATCTTCTTCAGTGTAAAATATTTGTCCAAAAATGAGGTCTTTAATTAATACATGTGTACTGTAACTACAGGATGAAGTCCAAAGTTTGCAGAGAAAGTTAGCTGAGATCAGATCATCCATGGCAACACAAAGTCCAACTGCTTCCCTGGATGAACTAGTTTCACATATGCAGGTATTATATATTATCAGCAGACAGCTGTAGAAACACTATTGGTTTAAAGAGTTCTATGGTTAACAATTTCATAGTTCTGAGGCTTTTGTATAAATGTATTTGCCAGCTTTCTTTTAAGGCATGAAACAAATGTTGATCTTGGCATGATTTAAATTTTAATTATTTGCCTTTGTGAAAGTATGTGATATTACCTTCATTGTAGAACAGTGTCTTGAGTTGTTAATATTTCTAACAAATTAATGTATGATTTTCTAATAGGCTGCCATTTTTCGATTTGAGGTAACTTACAATTCAGTGTTGTTGTCACTTTTTATTGAGCATGTCTGGTATATGATGTAAAAACTGAGGGATTGTGGGTAAAAGTGATTGAATTACCGTAAAATGATTTGCAGATAAACAATCAATTTTCAACCAATCACATTACGTTATTTACTCCCATAGCCAATCAAAACATTTCTGTGTAATTTTTACCCACAATGCATCAGTTCCTGTGAAAGTGAATTATGTTTTTATACGACCGCAAAAAAATTTGAGATCGTATAATGGTATGGTGCTGTCGTCGTTGTCATCGGGCATCATCGTCTGTAGACACTTTTGTTTTTTGTCAATAACTTAAGTTTTAGTAGACCAATCCTTATGAAATTTCAACACAGTGTTCCTTGGCACAAAAGGAAGGCTGGGGTGAGCTTTGGCTTTTTTGGCCCCTCCCGTTTTTAAAAAAGGGGCCAAAAAGGGCAAAATTGGATGTTTTCACGTATTTGGCTGTAGAATATATATTATTTATTGGATTTTGATGGGGTTTCTTTCAGTGTGTTCCTAATTAAATTTCCTATCGGTAATATGCCAACAGATTTTACGTGGCATGTACCATTCATGAGATAAATGGGCCCAAAAGGGGCGATTTTTATTTTGTTTATTTTTAGTCCAATTTTGATGCAGTTTTTTGCAATTGATTCCTTTTGAAAATAAATATAGAGCTGCACCATCAGATTTTTAACAACATGTTTCATTTACGAGCTATGAGGGGCTGAATGGGGATGAAATTGCAAATTTGCAGATTTCCTAAAATTTTCATTTTTCATCGGATTTCGATGGATTTTTTTTCTTTGATTTCTCTTGATATAAGCTTTCAGTGGTGTGTCAATGCATTTGGTGTAGCTCTTACCATTTCCAAGCTACAAGGGGTCAAAAGGGCTGAAATTGCAATTTTCAGAATATGTAAAATCTTTTATTTTTGTATTGGATATTAATGGGGTTCCTTTCTTCGGATTCCTCTTATCATATAATTAAAGTAGTATTTTGACCAAATGACATACCTCTTATAAGGAATTATAAGGGCTAATTTTTATTTTCCTTAGTTTGTTTGCAGCTAATTACTTTGTCAAGCTCTTTATTGTGTCCATTTTATTACTGTATCAAGCTCTTGACTGTGTCCTCGTTCATTTTGAATTACACTTGTTCAAATTTCAGTGTTCAACATGCTGCGGTCGTATCATGCTGCGCTCGATGTAGCCCTTTATTGATTTAAGATCTTTGAACATTTAAATAGTAAATTACTGTAGATGAAATAGATTTGATAAAAGTTACCAGATTTGCTCAGTTAAAACAATCACTAAACTATAGATGTTGATGATGAAGCATGCTGCCTCCCTGCATACTCTTAGATCATCTAAGTGCATGAATAAATCCTTTAAAAACAGGGAATGATGACATGGAAGTCTAACTTACATTTCAGTAATAGATAGCGAGATAGAATTTAATGAAATTAATATAATAAAGTGATTTTGTTTGAAAAAAATCTTTTAGAAATATAAAATAAAAACATGTTAATATCATATTTTCATTGTGTGTTTTTATAGATCTGACACATGCTTATTGAGTGATAATTTTAGAATGATCACATTGGATTTTTAAAAAAAAATGTTTATGATGAGTTTCATACAAGTACAAATTGTATTGTAGCAGCTTTTCCATTAGTACTATAAAAGGCATTAATGTCTGCAAAAAACAAACAAATAACATTCGATCCTGCTGTTTTTTTTATAAATAAATGAATGGTTTAATGAAATATTTCATAAGCTTTGATCACACTTGCAGCATGAATATGACAATAATTTGTGATTTGGACTTATCCACAGCATGTTGCCCCTCCCCCTATTCCCTGGCAGTGGTATAGAAAATCTGAAATAAAAATAGTCATATCATACATATATGATAGTTTTGTTTGGAATCGATCATTCTTAATGGTTTCATTATATTGTGTAAAACTTTGTGAAAAGTTCAAATATTGTATGTTGATGTACATGCCCAGGGGAGATAACTATCCTGAACTGTTGGTGCTTTTTGCTGATGCCAGAGCATTCTTTTGTGAGCATGCTTACATATTCTCAACACTGAATGTTCTTGCCATAAAAGTTAAAATAATGTTATCTTTTTAATTTCGTTTTGTTTTGTTTTGTGTAAAATATTATTCTTTGAATAAGCACCTCATTTTAGATAATCATCTTATTTTTTTTTAAAGGAAACATTTATGTTTTATGCATGTCTGGATCCATATTAAAAATACATTATTCTTAAAATTTAAATGCTGTAAAGTGCACATTTTCCATTAATTTTTACAGATGTACTACTAAGGTAGAGGTGTGACATAAATTATTAATTTGAGTAACATTAAAATTACATTAGAAACATGAATGTGAAAAATAGAATTTTGTGTAAGTTTTGACAGATTTCGTATTCATGATTGTTGCTACCATTAAAGTGTTTATCCATTACACATGTGTAGCATACAAACAAAATGGTGAAAATCTTAAATCAATAATATGGCAAAACAAATGCAACTAAAAAATAACACAATAAATACCATATAGCAGGAAATTTTTTGCAATGTTGTAATTTTCACTATTTTCAGAAAGTTTCTGGAAGGGCAGAAATAAAAACTCCCCAAATTAAAGTCCATATATCTCTCTTCATGTTTATTCTTAACAAAATTTTCATTTCTCCAAAATCAATTTTATTCCTATGGAAATTACCTGCTTTATGGTAGAAAATGCCTGAATTGCACAATGGCATACTTCTACAAATAATCTTGTGTAGGATCAGATGCTTTGGAAGAACTAGCATCCTTTGTCACACCTGTTGCCTCTAGAAAGTCCTACATAATCATATCAGCATAAATTGTATCTTTGTACAATGATGTAACTAAGGAATATGAAGTAAATGTATTTAAAACAATATCATAGGAGTAGCACTTATACAGGTGTTATACATGATGATTTATTTGTATGAAAATGGTAGAAATTGACTTTCAAAAATAAATGACTAAATATTGCTAAAACTAGTATAAATGGAATTGAAAAGAAATAAAAACACATCTCTGTTTTTATCTTTTCTCTTTCTTCAAAGAAAGCAGCTTTAATACAAATATAAGAAATCTCTGTTCTTCTTTGATCAATTCTAAAGAATGTTTACTGCTGGTACAAAAAGGTAGTGTATTGAGTTTGAATGTATTTTGTGTAAAACAGAACTCATTGTTGAAGGCCTTATGGTAACTTCAAGATGAAGAACAACAATAACAGCATTGTTCCATTGCTTTGTTTTACCATGTATTTGTAACAACTTTGTCTCATGTACATTTACTCTATATCCCTTCATTGTTTATTTAATCTTGATTGTTCTTTTATATTGTAACCTCAAGTAATGTGCTATTAATCCAAACAGTTCCTACTTTTCAGTTCCTCATACTGATTGCAAAAACTATAGAATCATATATGTTTTATGATAATTGTAGAAAATGGAGACGCAACTGAAGACTTGTGAAGGACAACTACGTGACCTGAGACATAAAGGAGAAGAATTATCTGTAGTAGCTCCTAAAATGATCAACCCTACAGAAATCAAAGCATTACAAACAAATTACATGGAACTGCAACAGAAAGTAAGCAATTTTTTTTTTGTTAAAGTAACTAGTCATTTCAATTTTGACTTAATCAAGTGGATTTGAATCTTCACATTTTTGAAAAGAGTTGAGTTGCAATATACTATTTTTTAATGGCAAATTCTTGATAAAATGTATATGTCATGTAAATGGTGGTTATTTTATCATTATTTTATCATGAAAGATTTGCATTTTTTTAATGATTAAGTACATGTATGGTGCCAATGGTAGATACTGATTCACGTTTATGGCAAATGGTTGGTAAACAAGGAATTTATCTGATTTTCATGTCAATAATAGGAAAAATTAAGTTGATTTTTGTGTGGATTTTATTCAATATTTTACGAAAGAATATGGAGTAAACAAACATGAGACCATAATGCATATGTAAACTCCAACTGCAATAAATTTAAATGAGCTGTATGGCCATCCTGTATGTATATTCATTCCATATATTTTTTAGGTAATGGATAAGAAAGCAGACCTACTCCAGTCAGTGTCGGTACAAGACCAGTATGAGAAATTACTACAGGATTATGCTGAATTCCTTGAAACTGCCAATGAGAAACTAAAGACTGAAACTACCAATGTCAAGGATCTGCATCAACTCAAGCAACAACTAGCTGCTCATAAAGTATGTGTTTGTTTTCTTTTAACTTTTAGTTATAAAAATTTGAATTAAAGAGTGGAAAATAAAGTTTAAAAATAGAGTGAAACTTTTGTAGGTTGATTAATTATTCTGACTAAAATATTTAGATTCGTCATGTAATTTTTGTGTGTAATGTTGGATATCTTGAATACTGTACAACTGATGCTATTTTTGCATTTTGTTGGTTGTTCTATCTACTGAAGTATGACTGAACTAAAAAAACAACTGGTTCCTATGATCTTGCATTTTAGTTATACTTATGAATTGTTACAGATTTGTTAATAGGATGGTTTGAGGTAATTTGACTTTTTAACATACCAATGTTTCTATACATTAAGTTTTTGTCTGTTTAATTCTTAACTCCAGATTCAGCTCAGATTTGTCTTGATTGATGACAGACTTGAATAAAAATTAAAAGATTTGTAAATGCTTCATTAATATTCTTAAAGTTCCTTCAGTTTTCTTAGTTATGTATACTAAATCTTGTTTACAAAAATGTGTACAAAAAATACTGGAATACATATTTCAACTCAATTACTATTCCTCTTTTATTCCCAGGAATTCTTTAGTGACCTTGAAGTAAACAGAGCCATGCTTGACACACTTTCTCAGCAGTGTGATAAAAATACACAGCAGTCCCATCTCTCCCAGCACACCAGACTCAACAACCTCACTTATGTCATCTTAGACAAGGCCAGTTTACATGGCCAAAGATTAGAGAGAATGGTTCGACAGTGGCAGGAATTGTCAGAGAAACATGACCAATTACAAGGTTTTCTGGATGATATTGAGCGACAAATGCCAAGACCTGTTACTAGCGATGATTCAATCATGGCCATTCAAGAAAAAATAAATACTTATCAGAGACTTCAGAGAGAATTAACTGATGAGAAACCAACTGTATTCCAAGTAGTTGATAAAGGGAAGCAACTCTTACACAGTCTAAACTGTCCTAGTTTGGAGACAGAGGTGACAGAGTTGGCAGAAAAATGGGTCTCACTGAATACAAAACTGTCATTAGAACTTAAGAGGTACATAGCCGTTCATTTGTATTATTTGTTCATTACATACTTATAAACCAAGAGATATTTTGTTTATTTCAATTATAAATAATATATTTAATGATGGTACATGTAACTAATCATAGCTAATGATTTTCAAAATATTCAACAATGTCTATCGTGATGTCACTATCACTTCCTTCAGTGCAATTATGGAAAATAATAAACATTGAAATGAACCTTTTGTTTGAACATCTGCAATAAAAAACTATACCCTCTACCTCCAACTTTTAAACTATTATATATGTAAATTTTACAGTCTTTATGATGGTAGGTTTTGTTTGTTGGAAAAGTTTTAGTATGTTGTACCTAACTGACCATAATTTTTTCATACACTTTAATTGATCATATTTTTATGCATTGAATTATAGATGAAAATTTCATTAGGTGCTCTCAACAAAAGGCGAAACAGATGAATTTTTAAATGAATGTTTTTGTTTTTGTTTTAAAGGACAGAGAAACTTGGAGAACAATTACAGGCATTTGAAGCAGAAGCTGCTGTTCTAAGAACTTGGTTACTGACAGCTAAGATGAAGTTAGCTGATATAAAGCACCTTTCTGAAAAAGATCAACAAAGTATAGCCACAATTAGAAGCAAAAATGATAAATTACTGGTAAGTTTTGAATGAGGATTTAGCAGCAAAAAAAGCCACCATTTTGGATAGTCAGAATACTGAGGAAGGCAAGTATTGGTATCATCTATATCTGGTTATTGTGTCGCCTGCTGTAGCCAGAGCAGACGCATATGGATTACTATCCGTCGTCGCGCATCATCTGTTGGTTTTTGAATCCTCAACTCCTTCATAACCAGAAGTTCAATTTCAACCAAAATTTCAGGATATAATGTTCATCTGGTAGAGTTGTGCACCTGATACTTAGAATTTTGATTTTACAGTTTTTAAAGGTTCACTGAGTTAACATACCTCATTTGTTAATTCAGTTTATTAATCTGCAGCTCCTTCAAAACTATAAGACATATTCCGAACAAATTTGCAGGATATGTTTTTCTTCTGATATAGTTAAGCACCTGATACATAAAATGTTCACTGAGCCAAAAATGCCTTTCCTGTAGTGCAGGCGACACAAGTGTTCCATGGAACACCGGTCAATTTTATGATANCCCAGATCGAGGATCGGGGGGCATATTGTTTTTGTCCTGTCTGTCTGTCTGTCTGTCTGTACGTCCGAAACTTTAACCTTGGCTATAACTTTTGAACTATATAAGGTAGACTTTTGATACTTGGCAAGTGTATAGTTCTAGTCAAGAGGAACATAAATATGCAAAAAAAATTAGGTCATAGGTCAAAAGTCAAGGTCATAGGGGTCAAAAAGGGGTAAAAATCGGAATTTGGGGGCATATGTAGTGTTTCACAAACACATCTTGTTTTACCCACTTGTTTGTTGTTCAATCTGATTTCTCTGACTCTGTGCTTAAAACTTTGAGCTTTTGAAGCTACTATTAGTTTAGTTTCTGCAGATGCACTTTTCAACAGCTTATGTCTCTTCAGAGCAGATAAAATAAAAACATTTGGAAGTCCATTAACCAAAACGTGTGTAAAAGCTGATAGAGAACAAATAACCAATAGGCTATAAATAGAAAAGCTAAAATTCAGCTTATTTAAAACATTTTACAAATATTTACAGGAATTTAGAAAAGAAGTTGAAAATCAAGAAGGATTGAAAAATAAAATAATGTTTGTTGGTAAACAACTGTCAGAAAACCAGACTTACGATACTGCTGGGTTAGAAAGAAATATGACTTGGTTAGAGGAACAGTGGGGACTATTGGAACATGATATAAACAAGGCAGAGGAATATCTACATCAGGCTCAGATGGATCTGATGCCGTCACGCCAAGCTTTGACAGAACTTGCCACATGGCTTAATGAAATGGAGGAGGCAGTTAGACAAGAGAAATCAAAAACTATTAAAAATATGGCAGACATTGAAATATCTCTGAAGAAATTCAAGGTATAGAAATGGAAAAAAGATAATACATCTGCAAACGAATACAGAAGCAAAAATTAAGGAAAGGGGAATTCCAAAATCAAAATTCCTAAATTAAGGCAATTTCTATTTATCACAAATTGAGACAGCATGACAAAGACAAAACAAATAAACAAAAATGAACAAGAACACTACAAAACTGAAGCACTAGCATGATATGAAACTTTGAATAGTAAATTTATCTGAGTGATATTTAGTTTCAATAAAATAAAAAATAGGAAAGCAAATGCTGACAAGTAAATAAACAAATATTAGACTGTACACCTTTACACAGCTGACTCATAAAGGTATATATGAAATATGTAATTAAAAACTTGTTTTAATACTGTAAACCGGGAAATTTTTCGCGATTTTCACGTTTGGAATTGAAGCGCGAAAATAAAACAGCGCGAATATGCTTTTCTTTTATTGAAGTTAATGGCAAACAATTTTGCAGCGCGAATTCAAAACTGCGCGAACTGAAATCTTGTCAATTTGACGCGAAATAAAGACGGCGCGAAAATTTCCCGGTTTACAGTATTTCAATTTCAAATGCTAATTCAACAAATTGGACTGAATAGGTTCCCTGTCTATTCTGGTTCTTTGTGCAGTTAAGAATTTACAACAAAACACAACAAGAAATTCTTTGAATGCATTAGAATTGCAATAACAGTACATTATTTGAAGCCTGAGGGCGTCAATATTAATTTTACATAAAAAATATCCAATCACAGGTTGTGTTCTTAGTCACCAGCAAATTGCATTTTTGAACATCAGATGTATGATTGACAACCTAAGATATTCAAATAATGTATTGTTATTGCTAAATTATTAAATGATTTCTTTTTCAAAAAAATATTTAATGCCAAAATTGTTCATTTATTGACTGAATCTGAAAACTCAACTCGCTTTTTTTTTACCATTTCAGGATTTCAAGATTGAGTTACAGAATAAACAACTAACCATTGATTTTGTTAACCAGTCATCCTTGCAAACTGGTACCCAGGACCAAGAATCTATACCATACATGTCTTCAGATAAAACAGATTTTGCTGAACGACTTGGTACTTTGAATAAGCGCTGGCAGAGCCTGAGTCATAATGTTAATGAGCAGCTAAGAACATTTGAAATGTTACAAAAGAAATGGGAAGAGTATGAGTTTAGTCTGTCCCGACTTCAAGACTGGTTCCAAGAACAGGAAGATAAAATCAAACAGTACCGTTTGATTGGCCATGAAGTCAGTGTGAAACAAACACTCAAAGAATGCAAGGTATGTGAATGTCAGATGGATTGTTGGTCACAGGGAAAATTTATTCTATGTACAGATATTGCGCATTCATATCCTACAGTTTTTAAACTAGATCCTCAAAGTTTTACAGAATATTTTTATATCATACATATTGAAGATGTGCACCTCACTTTGTGGATTTCTTTTGGGAGTTTTTCTCATTATTAATGCAGTGCACATTTATACTGATTTCTAAAATCTAGTATTCTAATACCAATTCAGACATTTTATTCTTTGACCGAATTGAAGTTTATACTTCAAAAAGTTTAAAAGCAAGTAGAAAGTAATAAATGTAAGTGTAAATGAATTTGTTTGACCGTCTTGTAAATATTTTTTATTTGATGTTATTTATTGCAGATGCTTCAACAAACATTAAAAGCCAAAGAGGAAGAAATAGACCAGGCTCGTAGTTTAGGAGAAAGACTTGTAGAATTAAGTCACGATTCTCCAGGTTGTCAACGTAGCATTCAACATAGTTTAGATAACCTGAACAAAAGATGGCAGCACCTGTATGACCAAGTTCAGGATCTTAGAAGCATTTTGAATGAGCTTCTGAGTCAATGGGAAGCTTATCATAAAGAACTACAAGGAGTTAATCAGGTGCTATCAGAGACAGAATATTGCCTCAGTCGTTACACAAATGTTGGTGCAGATCTAATAACACTGAGAATGCAGGTTGAAAAATTAAAGGTAAACAACAAATGTCTATTTTGTTATGAGATTATAGTTGATCTACTTTGACTGTGGTCATATTTTAATTAGTATTCCTCTATCAATTTTAAAAAGAGTTTTTTTCTATTTCAAAAAACATCCTCAGTAAATACTCTTTTCAACTGATGACACATCGTTACAGCTGCTGATGTATTACCATTTCAATAGACCATATCCAAGCTGAGGTATCATGATTTACCGGATCACTTTTCAACAGGTCACAGAAAATGTCACGTCACAAAGCCTGAAATGTCATTAAGCTGGTCACATGGGGCGGACATGTTTGTGACGTAGGGCGGACAAACAAGGACTGGTAAATCTAAATACCAGAACTCGGATATGGTCTATTTACCATATAAACAAATGGACAAATCTCAGGTAAACTGGAAGGTCACTCCTGAGCTGCTTGAAGTTTAGATGACCAGGTTTTGTTGTGTCATTAATTGAAAGAATATTCATTGATAAAGCTTTTGAAATTAGCAGAAGCTCTTTTTATAATTGATAGAGGAATATGTGTTTTTCAGTGACCTCATTCAAAGTGGATCCAACATAATAAACTGTCTGAAATATAATGTTATTTTGTATTGTCTATAAAAGGCAAGATTTACTGCAATAAGCACCTTTTTAGCTCACCTGGCTATGCCAGGGTGAGCTTTTGCCATCACTTTGCATCCGTCGTCCGTCTGTCCGTCCGTAGTTAGCTCACTTTCAAAAATCTTCTCCTCTGAAACTACTGGAGGGATTGGTTTGAAACTTTATAGTAATCATCTNTGACATTTCTTGTACAAACAATCTTTACCTTATTTGATGTTATAATGATTTACCTATATAAACATATTGTGTATATTACTGGGACTTCAGTGGTGAACTTCTATGAACTCTGCTGACATGTATGATGAAGTAGATTATCAGCTTCATTGAATGCTTAGTTTTAAAAATATTTGTAAGTAAAGCCTTTAGTGAGCAGTTGATGAAATTAACCTGAATGGATTTGAACGGAACTTGGCATTTATGATGCTTATGAGGTGCTGACTATAATATATATATGTATTGTGACTTTTATGCCTAAATGTCATCCAACATGGCCATCTGCAGGGAACTTAATTTATTACTCGACTGTATGGAAAGAGCATACAAAGAATGTTTTATCTGAAACAACTTGGCTAGTCACATTAATGTATCTTAGATGGTCCCCTTCAAAACAGATATCCTTCAAGTCTGCACCTTATGCAAATTGGCTACCAATGGGAAACAAAGTTTAATATTGGAGTACATTCAAAGATCTTCTTTAAAACCATTTGGCCAGTTGGAAATAAACTTTGGCACAACACTTAATTTTCTTTAAAATTGTGTCCTGCAGATCCATCCCTTATCCAAGATGGCATGCAATAGGGAAAATAGTTTAATTAAAAATGGATCATTTAACATAAATGTTTAGTTACATAGTTTGAAAATGAGACCCTTTAACATATAAGTTGATTTGAAGTTATGTATTGGCCATGGACCAGGTGAGCGATACAGGCTCTTGAGAGCCTCTTGTTCTATAATTTTATGAGTTATAATGTTATGGCATTTGCGTCGGCAGCGTCTGTGGACAGCATAACTTTGGTTCTAGTGGACGAATCATATCAAAATTTAGTATGATGTTTCTTGGCACACGCATAAACTGAGGTTTTAAATTTCAGTTTTTGGCCCTGCCCGTTTTAGAAAAAGGGGCCAAAAAGGGTTGAAATTGGGTGTTTTCACATATTTGTCTGTAGAATCTTTATTATTAATCGGATTTTGATGGGGTTTCTTTCAGTGTGCTCTTGAGGAAATTTCCTATCAGGTGTTTCAGATTTCAATTAGCATGTACCGTTCCGGAGATAAATGGGGCCCAAAAGGGGCGAATTAAAAAAAAAACCAAAAAAAAAATATATCCATACTGTATAGCATTCAGAGAGGCAACCTAAACAAACAGAACATATGAAAAATGCAACTTAGTAAAGCACTAACAGTGTAAACCTCTAAAATAGGAGTATCAGCAGGTGCTTCAACAGAATATGCATGATCTGTTTATACATGTGGCATCTGTCACACAACCAGCTAAAACAACTTGAAATATTTAGTATGAAGCTTATTGTTTACTCTCAGACAAAAAGCCGATTAAAATCGACGGTGCATATTATTTTACTTCTCTAACCCTAAAATAGCACTTAGGTGGAAGTTTGAGTTGTTTCCTTAGCTATGAAGGGCCGAACAGGGCCAAAATTGCAAATTTGCAGATTGCCTAAAATTTTTATTTTTCATCAGATTTCAATGGGATTTGTTTCTATGGATTCCTCTTGATATAAGCTTTCAGCAGTATTTCAACGGATTTGGCCTAGCTCTTACTGTTTCTGAGCTATAAGGGTTCGAAGGTGCAAAAACTGCAAATTTGCAGATTACCTTAAATTTTTATTTTTCATCGGATTTTGATGGGATTTTTTTCTTTTGATTCCTCATGATATAAGCTTTCAGTAGACTGCAACAGATTTGGTGTAGCTCTTACCATTTCCGAGCTTTAAGGGGTCAAAGGGCTAAAACTGCAAATTTGCAGATTACCTAAAATTTTTATTATTCATCAGATTTTGATGGGAATTTTTTCTTTGGATTCCTCTTGATATAAGCTTTCAGTAGTATGTCAATGGATTTGGCATAGCTCTTACTGTTTCTGAGCTATAAGGGGTCATAGAGGAACCATAAGGAGTCATCAGGACTAATTTTCACTTTTACTAGTTTGTGTGCAGCTCATTACTGGGTCATTCTCCTTATTGTGTCCATGTAATTATTATTTCAGGCTCTTTAGTATGTCCATATTCACTTTAAATTACACTTGTTCAGATTTCATTGGTCGACATGCTGCGGTCATATAATGCTACGCTCGGTGTAGCCCTTTATTTTGTTTTGGAAACGCAACTTCCATTATTATATATGTAGTGTCTAGAAATTGAAGAAGATTGTGATTAAAAGATAATTTCTACATGTAACATTCTATCTTTGTGATTTTTGTATGTGAGTTAACATTGATGAGTTACAGGTTGAGTATGAGAGTTTTGCCATAAAACTTTGACTTTTATAGAAGGCATTGTCCTTTGTATTTTTTGTTCTAATTTTTCACATGATTTTTGGGCAAGAATTTACACTTGGATGAACATGGAAATTATATCTGAGAGAATTAAAAGGAGATGTAGGGGTAAATGCTTAAATGAGCCAATTAACAATGACCCTAAAACACACTGTAAAAAAACAAAAAAGTTGACCACCTCTTGATTTTAATTTTTTTTCACTTTTAAAACCTTTATAGCAAATTTTCAGGGTTTAGATAACTAAATCTTTTTCTTGTTTAAGGGTCTACAAAGTGATGTTGATAAAAACACACATAAATATGACAGATGTTTAGCCCTGGGTTCCCAGTTAATGCAGGTGTGTGAAACTCCAGCCAAACAAGACATACAGAAAACAATGGCAGATGTTCAGGGGAGGTAAGTCACTTAATCTCTGTAATGTTAACTTATATTTAACCAAATACACAAGAGTTATATACATAACAAACAAGATATACAGAAAACTATGGCAGATGTTCAGGGGAGGTAAGTCACTTTATCCTCTGTGATGTAAACTTAGATTTAACCAAATACATAAGACTTATACATAACAAACAATACATGCAGAAAACTATGGCAATTATGGGGAGGTAAGTCACTTTATTCTCTGTAATGTTAACATAAATTCAAACAATATCAAGTCTTGAACTTTTCACTGTCTTTGCTGTTTTGGTGTGGAAGTCATGTTGGAAATTGTTTATTTTACAAAGTGATCTAGTTACAAATTAGAGCAGGTGTTTGTACCTTGATTAAGAAGGTTCGCTCCTTATGTTTTGGAATTCCTGTCAGATTCTGGAATTCTCTGGTTTTATCCATTTAAAAGCATTATCATTTTTTGCCCATGAACCCCTAATTGTTTCCAATAATTTCATTTTATACATCTTTATGAGCATGCTGTAAAAATTTCATTAAATTTGATTTATTCTGTCACTACATTCAAGGTCGAACCTTGCTAATGTTAATCATATGGAAAATTCCGAGGAGTTCAGTTCCCGTCATATTTTCTTTCACCTATATGTCAAAAATGAGATCATCAACCTATCATTTTTTTACTTAAATCAATTCTTACTTCATTTTCTGATTTGTTTAAACAGATTGATTTCTACAGAAAAGATGTATTTATCCACATGATGTCAATATTGTAACATTTATAAAAGTTCAGTGCTCAAGGATGGTCACCCCGCCAAGTTTATTATATCAAGGTTTTTAATTAGCTACCTGGCCTAAAAGGCCAAGTGAGCTTTTGCCATCACATTGCGTCCGTCCGTCAACAATTTAAAAAATCTTCTCCTCTGAAACTGCTGGGTGAATTGAAACCAAACTTGGCCTGAATCATCACCAGGGTATGCAGTTTCAAAATTGTGTTCAGTTAGTCCGAGGATCAAACAACATGGCTGCTGTTTCTAAAAATAGAACATAGGGGTAAATTGCTGTATTTTGCAAATAACTCGAAAACTGTTACAGATATCAAAAATCTGACATGGTGTTAAAATGATCAGCATGGCAAGATCTACCCGCCCTGCAATTTTGAAGAAAATCTGAAAACCTGTCTTGGAGTTATTGCCCTTTCTCCGTAAAATTTTCATATTTTTAATTTTTTATCAAAAAAACTATAACAGATAGAGGTCAACTTTAAATTGAAAAAATGTTCAGCATATCAAGATCTATCCACCCTGAAATTTTAAAGAAAATCAAAAACCCCTTGTAGGAGTTATTGCCCTTTTTTCACCATTTTTTTTTAATTTTTTGTATTTTTCGTCTTTTATTTCCAAAACTATAGAAGATGAAGGTTAAGTGTAAATTGATGAAATGTTTGCCATGCTGTGGCCACTTCAAAACTGGTGTTGAAAATTGTTTGTTGATCGCCATTTTCAAAATGGCCGCCAAAAAAGGCGGGAAAATTCAACATTGTCCGATTTCAACGAAATTTGGTTTCCAAATAGGTATTGATGTGGCAACTTCAAAACTGATGTTAAAAAATGTTCATTGACTGCCATTTTCAAAATGGCTGACAAAAAAGGCGGGAAAATTCAACATTGTCTGATTTCAATGAAATTTGGTTTCCTAATAGATATTGATGTTGTGACTTCAAAACTGGTGTTGAAAATTGTTCATTGACTGCCATTTTCAAAATGGCCACCAATAAGGTGGCAAAATTCAACATTGTCTGACTTCAATAAAATTTGGTTTCCAAATAGAAATTGATTTTGATTTTTTTTATGGTGTTAAAAATTGTTGTTGACCGCCATTTACATAATGATGTCTTGACTTCAAAACTGGTGTCAAAAGTGGTCCTTAGCAAGAATGTTTTTTGTC
>MJUU01027790.1:104023-119436 GCA_002080025.1 Modiolus philippinarum
GGGGCCAAAATTGCAAATTTGCTGATTACCTGAAATTTTTATTTTTCATCGGATTTCGATGGGATTTTTTTCTTTGAATTCCTCTTGATATAAGCTTTCAGTAGTATGTCAACGGATTTTGCGTAGCTCTTACCGTTTCCGATCTACAAGGGTCAAAGGGGCCAAAATTGCAAATTTGCTGATTACCTGAAATTTTTATTTTTCATCGGATTTCGATGGGATTTTTTTCTTTGAATTCCTCTTGATATAAGCTTTCAGTAGTATGGCAACAGATTTTGCGTAGCTCTTACCGTTTCCGAGCTACAAGGGGTCAAAGGGGCCAAAATTGCAAATTTTTGAAGTATGTGAAATCTTTATTTTCCATCGGATTTCGATGGGATTTTTTTCTTTGAATTCCTCTTGATATAAGCTAACGGATTTTGCGTTGCTCTTACCGTTTCCAAGCTACAAGGGGTCAAAGGGGCCAAAATTGCAAATTTTCGAAATATGTGAAATCTTTATTTTTCATCGGATTTCAATAGGATGTTTTTTCTTTGGATTCCTCTTGATGTAAGCTTTCAGCAATATGGCAGCGGATTTTGCGTTGCTCTTACCGTTTTCGAGCTACAAGGGGTCAAAGGGGCCAAAATTGCAACTGATTCAAGCTCTTTATTGTGTCCATTCAATTACTGTATCAAGCTCTTTACTGTGTCTTCATTCATTTGAATTGCACTCATGTTCAAATTTCAGTATTCGACATGCTGCGGTCGTATCATGCTGCGCTCGGCGTAGCCCTTTATTTCAGTTTGAAATTCAATATCAGTACAAGAAATGGACTTTACCTAAATTGAAAATTTACAGTGAGGTCTCCGACAATGTGATCTAAAACACAGAGATATTTCATACCTATAGTTGTGTGTTTCTTTAACTTTATTACAATGTAATTTTATTACTGAAATTGCTATGCCACCGCTGTAAGCCTATGGGGGCATTATGTTTTACCCTTGTCCATCCGTCCGGACGTTCATACATCTGAAAATTTTCGTCAAGGATTTCTCAGCTTGTGTATGTAGTAATGATTTGATATTTGGTATGATGAGTTGTACTGCATCTCCCATTTTAAATTCCGTAACTCATCTACTTCCTGTTCAACAACTACTTTGATTTTTTCCCATTATTGCCATGTATTGAAATTTTTCATCTAGGATTTCTCAGCTTGTGTATGCAGTAATTATTTGATATTTTGTCTGAAGCTTTTGTATGATTATAATTGTACGGTGTCTCCCCTTTTCAAGTCTGTCCTTCATCTACTTCCTATTTTAGGACAACTTTGATTTTTCCCATTATAGCCATTTATTGAAATTTTTAGTCAAGGATTTCTCAGCTTTTGTATGTAGGAATGATTTGATAATTGGTCTGAAGCTTTGGTATGACGAGTTGTACGGTTGTCTCCCCTTTTCAAATTTGTCACCCATCTACTTCCTGTTTGCCAATATATATCTGGCGGGGTCATCCATGTCCCATGGACACATTTTCTTTTATTTTCTCATATATGCGGATGTAACTTCCAAAAATAATTTAAAAAATCAGCAAGTTTTTCGCCAGTCTGTAGGTTGAAACTCTTTTACTTGAAAATAATACTTTTCATCCCTTATATCTATGCAGAAAATGTCATTTAGGCCCGTTGTCCACATAAGGTATTGAAAAAAAAATATTTGAAATATGTATGTCATTAAGACTAACAGAAATTTGAAAGTGCATATCTGTGAGTTAGTAAATTTTACCAGAGTCTTTTTCTTTTACATATATTCATGATGATCCTCTATATATATATATATATATCTGTTTCCTCTTTTTCATAAAAGAAAGAGGTAAGGAATTATTGAATCTTCCCCCAAAATGCATGATTTTGTCAAAAATAAATTTCAAATACCTTGGAGTGTCACAGGCTTGTACAATGATCACATATATAACTCCACTTCCAGAAATTCACAAATATTAACATTGTAGTCAGGTTTATAACTAACATGAAGATTGATGTAAAGAAGTATGTTAGAAAAGGCCCTCTGTTTCACGCAACTAGGTCAAATTGTAAAATTTTTAAATTATGTCCCTTTTATGATCACATATATGATATGATTAAAACAGACATTTCAGTATCACTATTGAAAAAATAATTTTTTTTTGATTGTCGTGTATTTCTCTAAATAGAGAAAATCATAGCTTGGGACTACTAACTTCTTTTGATGTTTTGCAAATTTTTTTATAAAGAATGACAAAATGACTGCAAAAGTTATGGTACCCTGTTTCTTCATTCTTATTTTCTGCATTTGTTGACAACTTAAGGTAGATAGACACTGTTGCGCTGTGCAATTCAATCGCGCATTAGAAAAATAAAGAGTCAGTTGCGGGTAGGTTTGATTTTCGGGCAGTAACAGTAATTTGAAGGCTTTTCCTTTGTGACGTCATAATTGAATGACTGGTGTGAAACGTCATATTTCGTTTTATTTGCCGCGAATTAACTCCCTTTTCCCGTAAATAATGTTTAATCAGGAAACTTTGTAAAATATCTCCGTTTAAAGCATGGTGACATATATATTTTTTTATTGTAACAAATAAATTACATCATAAACGATCTGTTCACAAAAATACATCAAATTCTCATGGATAAAAAGTTAATTTCTATTAAGCTTAAAATTGTGTTTCCATATTTTCCCCGTGTATTCTATGTAAATTTATGTGAAAAATGGCTAAAAATGAGCAAACTTTGATCTCAATTCAAGAAAAAACAAGCATGGTGACCCATACTTTTTATTACAGATTTCGGGCAAGTAGGATTGGTACTTCAATTGTGCTGACTTACAACAAAATCTCATGGATGTGAATATTATTGTCTATCTACCTTAAATCAGAAATCAAAGAATTAACATGAAACATTTATGACAGAGCCTTCAAGTTCTCTGAAGTTTTGAAATTTCAGGGTACATTACTAGTACTCAGAAGTAGAATTTTTTATTTAAAAAATATGACTTTTCAAACCAAAAATGTGTTTGATAATCACCAGATGTCATGTTTCAGCGGGGAATTTTAGAGTTGAATTCTCTGTGTCACAGCCCCTGTAAATTTGTTTTCACCCTTATCATATACATAATCTCTGCTGTGTAACACAAAAAGTTCCAGTATTATTTTATTGCTATATATCAATAAAAGCTCATCATAGTATTACTCTATAATGAGAATTTTTTATAATTACTTCAGTTTCAAGATTTCTGTCCTCTTTTTGAACTAGATTAAAAATTAACAGATTAGAATCTTATAAATTGGTCTATAAAAATTGTGAAAATTTCTCAGTATACAGGGAAAAAATTTATTTAAACTTGTGTTAAAGTTGAGCAGATTTTGCACACCATTTTCACCACATTGCACACTCATTCGTTTGATCATAATATAAATGTACCCCATATCATTATATCAGAAAGTAAAAGACAGACATGCTATTGAAAAGAAGAAAACGGTAAGAATTCGGTGGAGAGATATTTAACTATCATGGTAGTTTGTTACATTAACTATGGAAATATGGTTTAGTTGGAAATTTATAAATTGCTTGTTTGACATTTCACTTTTGCACATGGCTAGTGTCAAGACTTAGATTTAATTAGATTTTATATGGAAATATTAGAATAGTTAAATGTTGAGTTTTCAGTTTTATTTATTTCTAATAATTGAGAGCATGTTAAAAAAATGTATTACTGTCTTTTTAAAATAAATACTCTTGTAAATTTTGTAAATCTCATCATTCATTTCTCATCTTGTTCAATCATTCATAATGCAGATTTTCATTATGCATCATATGCATTGTTGTTTCATTTACATTTTATGTGTTGAAACTGTATATCTGGTGTCATGTTGCACTGAAAATTGAAGTTTTAATTACAAAGCACATTTCTATACAGTGATTAATCTTTTAATTAGGACTACCGAGATGAAATGGCAGAAAAAGAAAGGACAAAAACAGAACTGATTAGTCAGGGGCATCAGTTAGCTAAAGTTAGCAGTGAAGTTAGAGCAGCAGATATTGAGAGTAAACTCCAGAGGTTAGAAGATAAATGGCAACATGTTACCTCAGTTATGGCTTTCAGGTTTGTTTTACAAGTTAATATAATGCATCTACATTTATTTAAAACTTGATAGTGGATCTGTAAGGGGTGTAAGCAAACGTACATGAATGGTCATTTTGAAGAATCATGAAGTTTAACTATTGTATGAAAAAATAAACATGAAAAATGGACACCAACTCAGACAGTAAAAAATTTCAAAAATGATAGGCTAAAATTTTCTTCAAGAGTCTGTGAAAAATTTTCATGTCACAAAGATACCTGAAAATGATGAAATTTCACCAGTGGATCCATCCTCAGAAAAAAAGGGGATTCCAAAGAGGTTCCAGAAAAGGTGGGGATTCTAGACCATTTTTACTGTTTTGTTGTCAAGTTTTGCAAAATTTTGATAGAATTATTTTAAATATTTTAGGAAAAATGGGGTTCCAACCCTAAGAACCCTCCTCTGGATCTGTCAATAGATTTAATCATAACTTAATTGTTTTTAAAATGATTCAACTTTATTAATGTTCAGCATTTTAAAAAAAGTATTTCAAGTGATTGTAGATTTGTGAAGGCCATTTGTATTTTATTTCAGACAAAGAAAACTCCAGGAAACTTTATTAGCTGTTCAACAGTTAGATATTAGTATGGCTAACTTAAGGAAATGGTTAGCTGGAATAGAACATGATCTAAGTACTCCCGTTATATACCAAGAGTGTAGTCTGCTAGAAATACAACATAAACTGCAAATTCAGCAGGTAAGGGAGATTGCATCCTGAAACTCAAATTCAACTGGTAGGGGAGATAACTAATGTAAACATTAATTGCAAACCATTGAAAAACTTACTTTGAATCCTATCAAATATTTGGTATTACATTATAATATTAATCCTCATGGTTTGGTTAAATATTTGAAATTTGAATTCTTTGGCTAGCCAAGCTTGTAGGCTTCAAAAATTGATAATGGGGAAAAAAAGTTTCTTGTAAACTGTAATAAAAGGTACATTAAAAAATTATTTACATGTTTAAATAAAATTGATAATAAAACAAAATGTTTGTTGGAGACAAATTTCGACATATCAAACTGAACAAACATTTGAATTAGATTGCATTAGAAAAATCCACTGTTTGCAAAAGTAAAAACAGCTTCAACCAGAGAAAATAGAGATGCAATACTCGATAATATTTTAACACATTAATTCCTTACGCTTACAAATACAGGAAATAAAAGAAAATGAAAATTTTCAGACTTGAATTCATATTTGAATCACAATACATTTTCTAATACAGGATATCCAAAAAGATATAGAACATCACAGTGCTGGTGTAGGGTCAGTGTTAAATCTATGTGAAGTCTTACTACATGATACAGATGCCTGTCCATCAGAGAAGGAATTCGATGCGTTACAGAATGCCATGAAATCATTGGACAAACGGTGGAGAAATATCTGTATATTATCTCCTGAAATGAGGTCTAGGTATGGGTAAAAATAGAATTTTGACTTATGCAACTTAACTGATATTTATCTATTTAAAGAACATTACATTTATAGTTCTTGATACATATTTTTTTACAAGTTAATTGTTTAGATCTTAGTATGAAATACTTTCATTGTATGTGTTGCTCTAAAGATAAGATTTTGATACTTTTTAAGGCAAGACAAGACTTGTTACAAGTTCCTGTGTAAATATTAGATACCCTTTGACAAAATGTGCTTTTCAAGACTATAATTTACTATCCATGTAAATTTACAAGCCTTGTCCACACAAAAAATGTACAAATTTTTCAAAATCAGAAATTTTTGGCCTATTAAAAGCCAAAAAATTTATTTGAATTAGAATTTTTTCTACATGCCTTCACTATGAAGAGTCAAGAAGGGAAAAAAAGGTCACATTGTTTTGCCCTTGTCTGTCAATTTTTCTGCCCATTGATGTATAAGTCCACAGAGCATCATAAGTGTCTCACAGACACAGCCCTTGCCTTAAGTGCATTCTATCTTGTAAGAATGATGGCATTTTTTTATTTTCACTGATATTCTATTTATAGTATCGAGGAGACATGGGGATTATGGCAGACTTTATTAGACGACAGTAAAATGTTCTGTAATTGGTTAGATAACAAAGAAAGAGATGTCAGCGACTTATGTTTAGACACACCATCTATAGGTCCAACAAGAGAAGAAGTTGCTCAATTTGAGGTGAGAATATTACTGTTTTAAGTTGTTGATATTTTGACAAGTTTTCATTTTATTATGCTAATTCTTCAAGACATGTTTGAAATAATATTTTAAACAGGGAAATATTCATGGCAGTTTAACTTTTGCGTGAAAACAGAAGCATGAAAATTAATGCCAATATTTTGATTCAATTTTATGATAAGGTAGCTCTATAGACATCTTGGAATTCAAGACTACGGGAAATGAAATTTATTCAGAAAAAAAAGATGATGCAAAAATTTCTGAGTTAACAATAGATAAGAAGTAATGAAATTTATTTCTAATAATAAATCTTCTAAACTTACATCAATATTTTAACTGCATACATAGGGAAAAATACTGTATCTTTATGAGGAAAAAACTGTATCTTTGCAGGTACATAAAATACTGCAACTAAAAAACTTAACATTTGCTGTTTATGTTGCTTCTTATATACATGATAACAGGTTAGCAATGCCAGCAACTTGTCTTCAATTCGTTATTTTTTTATTTTTTTCTTTGGGTTAAGGGAGGGAAGGATTGTTTCCTGTCAACTGTAGGAAATCTAAAGTGCTCTGAAAATTAAATTTATATTCCAAATAATATTTTTGGAAGCTTATTTCATAAATCGTCATGATATAGTTGAAATACAAATATATTGCTCAGGTTGCCATTATATCTCAGTTATTTAATACATAATTTGTTAAACCAATGCTAGTTAAGTTATATCTTCCATATATTATTATTGTATAGTTATATATTTACATTTCAGATCATACAAAAGGAAATCCATGAAAATCTGTCACAGCTAGAGGACATTAACAAACAATACAGAAAACTAGCCAGGGAAGGCAGAACAGACCACTCAGGGGTACTCAAACAAAAAATGCAAGATGCTAATGACCGCTGGGACAAACTACAACAATATGTATCTTCTATCATGAGACGACTAAAACAATCTGCCAATTTACGTGAAGATTTCAACCATACACGTAATATGATGTATAACTGGTTAACGGACCTACAGGTTCAACTGACCAATATACAACTATTGTCATCTATGGATCCAGAAGCAAAACTCAGGGAAGTAGAGGTTAGTATTTATAAAGTTATTAGATTTTATATTGTTTTTCTTATTTCAAAATAGAAAGTTTTTGTGAAAAATATTAATTGAAGTGACATTCCCAGCTTATATTTGGGATAAGAGGAATTTGTATGTACAGTAATAGATACATTAATATGGATTATTATTTGTGTACTTTAATTTTTATGCATGATTACAGTACAGGGTTGCAATATGACTAAGAGATTTGACTGAGGAAAAAACGCAATCAATATCATAATTTTTCCAATGATTATCAGATATTGTTTACTTAAACTTTAAGTGCCCTGCAAAAATTGGAGCATTTTATTTTACCTAAATCCATCTGTTCATCCTTTCATCCATCTGTCTATCCCTCCTTTCATCAGATGACTTACCTATTTCAGGGACAAAAGTTTTTCACAGAAGGCATGCCATTTTTATGGTCATTCTATGAACAGTTCAGTTATATTAACAGATTAGTATAAAACATTCAGAGTAATGAATATCAATTCACTATGATTTTTTCAGAGGCTGCAGGATGAGGTTAATAGCAAAGGTAGAAAGATAGATTACCTAGACCAATCAGCTGTATACTTGATACAGAAGGGGGATAGTAAAGATGCTGTAAAAATACAGAGGGAATTGGACGATTTCAAACAATTCTACAACCAAGTCATCAACCAGGTCAATGGTTACCATAGTGAATTAGAACATGTTGTCAATAAGGTATGTTAATTTTTAATTTCAATTAAAACAAAATGTTGACAATAATTTGATCATTCTAAAAGTATAATGCTATGTATCTAGATTTTACCACTTGTTTAATGCAAGTCTCAGAATTTATGACAAAACATTCATGTCAAATCATGATGTCCAAGGATTGCAATATTTGTATCTGTATTCCAAAGTATCAAAGTTAAGGGACGTAAAGTTTTACTTCTCTGCCACTCCATCATTTTGTCATTCTTTCATTCTGCAACTAATAGTTTTCCAGCTTTTTTTTCGAGTGTCTTTTAGATACTGATTTGTGTGTTTACCTTGATGACTTATATTGAGAGAGTTTCATCATTATTGCTCAATTATGTTATAAGTTGTTGCCCTTTAGAATTTTACATTGTAAAAGTTTAACACTGTTTGATATGTTCCTTTGATATTTTGCATAGCTTTATGATGCCCTTCCTAGATTTGACTCATTTTTTTTTTATGTTTTCACAGTTTGACAAGATGCACAATCACTATTCAATTACTAATGATGAAAAAATAACATTTTCTGTTTTATTCTTATTACCAGTACTTTTGTGTAATATTTTTCATTCATTTCTTATAACAGCATGCAGATGATCTTAACCAACTACCTGAAGATGAACTAGATGAATTAGAGCGTCAGCTAAAAGCTGGCAAGTGGGATACAACAGAGTTGGAAGAATATTTAGAAGCCTCACCCCCAGAAAGTCCACCAGAGAAAAGACGGCACATTCAAGAGAGATCAGTCACACCTGTCCTGCAACTTAGATCTACCTCTCCTGTCAGATCTCATACACCTCCTCCGAGGTCAAGGTCACCAACGAGGTCAAGATCAAGATCCCCTAGTCATTATGCTTCAAGATCACCTGTCAGATCACCAGCACGCATTCCAACACGAAGGTCAAGGTCACCAATGAGATCAAGAGAAGGTAAATTAAGTAAAGAAGTTTGCTTGTGTTGATCTGTCAGTGATATGAATTTCTGTAGGGTTTAATGAACAAACACATCCACAATTTTTTCCCAAAGTATTGAACTTTTATAAGTATGTTTTTCGTTTTAAAAAAAGCTTCATTATATATTTTTAGTAACTTGTTATGTCTTTGCAATCAACCATACTTTCACACAAAGGATAACTGACCTAGAACTTTTTGCCAATTTGCATTGTCAGTTTGAATTTTTCTCATACTGGTAAACTTGAAGGTTGTGGTATTGTGAATGCCTGCTTTAAATGTGTAGTGTTATGAAAAATATTCAAGTTTTTAAATGTAAACTGATGCATTTTAATACAAAAACAAAAAATCAAACCAAAAAAAAAACAAACAAAAAAATAAAAGGATCATAAATATAGTAAATCTAATTTGCTTAATAAGTCTTAAATTTGACATTTTACATTTTTGGCTAAAGATGAATTCTTTTTCTGTGTTTCTGGAAATCAGTATTTCAGTGTCTGTAAATTCTAATTAATCATAGTTTAACATAAAAGTTCATTGATTTTTTTCCGATCTACAGCAGCTGAAATCTCCAGACAAGAAAGATGGAGACGATTAAGAGAAGAATTGTCAGAGAAAGGACGAGAAGCGGAGATAGAGGCTTTATTAGAAAACTTGGTAGATGCTATCCAGGATGCTAAAGATAAACTGTGTGATGCTGAAGAAGAGGTTTATGCTGATACACATTCTGATGCAGGCACTGATGATTCTTTCGAAGATTATGTAAGTACCAGTACCTTGTTATCTAAACTTTCTTTGAAAATTATAAGTACAGGTGTAAGTGCTGATCCCAAACTGTAATGAGATGTCTCTTTTTTTTTTAAATGTAACTGTGATATTGTATTTGTTCAATCAGGTGATGAATAAGAATTGACACTGGCATGACTTCTTGAAAAGGATTTGTTATTCAACACATCAAGCCAAGAAAATCTTTACCAATAAGTATCCTTAAATAACCATGCAGATTTGATGCTTGGTATTAACATTAGAGATTTTTATGGTTTTGTGACTCATATTTGTCTACAGAATGAAAGTTAAATATGCAATTTTTATGGGGTTAAATCCCCTGTTTTTGACTTATTCAGTGCATTCCATATTATTTGTATCTTCCATTGCTAGATTATTTATGAAAATCAATGTTGCCCTCTGTAGTGCAGACCACCACTTACTGGTAACCAGTTCATTTGTTATTTTTTAGTTCCAGTGCATCAGAGAATGTGAGATGAGTATTGATAACATGAAGAGAATAGAAAGATTGGTAAAAACAGAAACTGGTGTGTATGGAATAGCTAGTGCTGATGTGGAAATAAAAGGTATGTCAAGGGAGCTAGTTATGTTGCTATGGGAAATAAAATAAATTTGCAATTTTAAGACATTTCTTTTGTTGTTTAACTAAATTTGTTCACTTCATAGGAAATAACAAAATGTGAGTTTACTGAAGATGTCATAACTATTGAGCCAAAATTTCTGCAGACTACGTGAACAATTGTACAATGAAGAAAATGCATTTTATTTATTGATGCAAAACAGGTAGTAATACCATGAAATATTTTCTTCTATGCAAAAGTAATTTTAAAATTTAAGTTTTAAATTAAATTTAATTTAATACATGTATTTTCGTCAAATTCTATTCCAAAAAGTTAAGGTTACCCTATATTAGCAGTGTTAAATACATGCATATAATAACAATTAAATTCTTTGTATTTTCTTGCTGTATATATGATTATGACTATATCTCAAATATAGATGTGCTACAAAGATGGGAGCTATTACAAGCCAGAATGATGGACAGGGACTACAAAATGAGAGAACATCGACAGGATTGGAGTCAGTTTAAGGCTGATTTAGAACACATGCTGGCTTGGCTTGATGAAATTGAGGCTCTACATAGTGAGCAGTCTTCAGGAACAAGGGACATAACTGAACTTGATTCTATAATAAGACATCATAAGGTAAGTAACACTGGATTTATTTCTTATTCAGAGATATAGGATAGAATGGGAGAGGGTTCAAAGCTTTTGATGTGTTGTTTAGATGTACTGAGAATGTAGGCACACTTGCATTATATGTAATGGTGTAACAAGCACACAGCAACCTTGGTTTTTTAAACACATCAATGAAACGACCTTTATTTTATTTTCATGTTTAAATATCTAGTATAAATATAAACAGAAAGTAATGATTTGAAAAAAAAGACAAAAAAAAAAACAAATTTGATTCCAATGGTCATAAAAAATAACATGGTATATTTTGCTATTACCTTTATATGCAGTTGATTTTTAGTTTGTTTTTACTTTTTTATTTTCAATTCTTTACATTTTATATTTAATTCCTTACAATCTTTCATTAGACTTAAATACTGATGCTGGCATTATATTACAGGTTCTAGCTGCACGTAGATATAAGGTACATTGTCACAGTAGGGAATAACATGCATGCAAGCAGCTTCAAATTGTATCTCTCTTATAAAGTATTCGCGGGCCTTTTTAAAACAAGAAGAAGCCTTATAAGTGTTTGTCTCTACAACAAGAACCATATAAATAAAAAATTCCCAAATTAAAACACAGAAGAGACAATTTGGATAAATGAGTACATGTAATGAAAAAGGTTGGGGAAGGGTACATTGTTTTATGATTTGATATCTTTATTAAATCAATTTTGCAGATACATTTATATGAATTTATAAACTCAGTTTTCAGATATTTTATCCCACTGTTGGTTATACGGTACTAAATTTAAAAAAAAATCTTGCTTTGAAGTAGAAATATCACACATATTTACAGCATGATTACACAGTTAATATTAGTTTCATATTGAAACAAAATGTATAGAAAAGTAGATCACAATTTACATGCATGTTTTCAGTAGGAAAAAGAAACATAAGAGAAAATTATACTTCATTTTATTGGTATATGTTGAAGTTAAATTTTCTGGTATTACTCTTTTGCACATTCATATAGACAAATCAAAATAAAAATGTGATCTAATTATAGAATGAGGTTAAGGTCATTATAGAATGAGGTTAAGGTCATTATAGAATGAGGTTAAGGTCATTATAGAATGAGGTTAAGTAAGGGAAAATACACCAGCAAATAAATACTGAAGCAACAAGCAAAAGATTCAATCCAGCAATAGGATCTATAAGTCATGTCATGTGACAGAAAGAATTCACTGTAAAAGCTGCAATTCGAAAAATTTTCCCTCCAGAACATGATGTATTAGGATTATAACATTCAATTTTTTGTTTGAAATGTCATACATTATAGTACAAAATACAACTTCCATATACATTTTTTGTACTTAGAAGTTTTTCATGAGACTTACAGACCCTGTTTATGAAGGATAAAACAATGATTTTTAGGAAATTATCTATGCATAAACTCCGGAAGTGCACTCACAAACTGAATACAGTTAGTTCATGTAAAGTTTGTGATGACCTGCCAGAGTTCATACATACATAATTTCCTACAAATCTGAGTTTAATACTTATAATTCCAATTTAGTTCAATGAAAACTCTGTCATCTATGTCAACGAGGTCTTTAGTTGCTGTACTATATTTTTGAGGAGCAGATTAATGGGCAAACGGAATTATCAAACAAATATTTTGTTTCCTTTTCATGACGTTGACCAATGAAACTGAAAGTTACAATTACATTTTGAATTATTAAGCAATACAGAGACAATTGACATAGTCAGTAGTTAATTTGAAGCACAACATTCTATTTTTAGAAAGTGAGTTTCAATATCTGGTAAGGCAGTGAAACTAAAACAAAATTCATGGTGTGGGTAATATCATCACCTTTTAGTCAATGATTGATTTTGTGTGCAATACGAGTGTTTAATACACATTATTTAATTACATACATATTCATTTGTTTCAGAAAGTGGTTTAATATTGACAATGTTCTCTTTTATAAGAAGCTAATCCAGAAAAAAATTCCATGGGAATTTTCCTCATCACATAGTATCTGACTTCTATCATTCATTTGATTTTTCTTTCAGTCAAATACTATTTTCTCTTTTTGAAACCACTAAACAAAAATTATTATTTTTTTTTTTTATTTTTTTTTTTTTTTTGTTAAAGTGAAAACTTTCTGTAACAGTTTATGTTTCAAAATTAAGAAAGAGTTTAGGATCTAATTATAGATAAAACATTCATTCATATACTTGTATTACTTAAAATTAGTCCACTTAGCTCTTGCAAGAGGTAACAGAATTTGTAAGGACTATGTTATAATTTGTCATCTGTATATTAGTACAAGTATACTTCTTGGATAGAAACCTTTCGTCACTCTTATTTCTTAAAGTGATCTGTTTACACTATCTTAAAGTGATTGATTTAGAATTAGTGGTTGTGAAATTATTTTGCTGATATTTTCTTTGGATTGCTGTAATAGATTGCAAACTTTGTATTTTTGTGTGTTTTTTTTTTATCTTTTCTCATATACTGATTGATTGTTCTTTTGACAGGATTTCCTCATACAACTTGAATCAAAGAAGGCCAGAGTGTTGTCGATTAATCTAACAAGTAAGAACTTTATTCATCCAAGAACTCAAGAAGGGAGAGAACTCAGAGATAAATTACGACAAATGAACAGACGATGGGAAGCTGTTTGTGACAGAGCCAATAGCATGCAAAAAGATCTGAAAGTATCGTTAATGCAATGTGAGGAATTCCATCACACAATACATGACTTGTTACTCTGGCTGGAGAAAGTAGAAACTAAAGTTCAACAGTGTGAACCAATTAACCGTGGATCAGATGATGGAGCTCTGTGGACAAAACTTAGAAAATTAAAGGTAATGACATTCAGTAGTTTCAACTATTAGTTAGAAGAAATTACCATGGATCCAGTATGACTGTGGTCATTGTTCAATACCTATTCCCCAATCAGTTTTCAAAAATTGTTTCAACCTGTATCAAAGACAGCATCAATCAATTTTCTTTTCAGCTGATCAACAGCAGCGGGTGATTGTTTAAATCTTCCTGAGATTAGAATGTATGGTAAAAGTATAATGGTCACACTTTAGCAGCTGTAGATTTGATTGACCAGATACTTGTTGATCAGCCTAAAATGAAAAAAGATTGAAGGTGAATAGGTAGAAGGAATTTAAAAAGCTTACTAGGTAGTGGACAATGACTATGTTCATAGCAGAGCAGTTGTCTTGAACTTACTATGAGGTATGAGCAAAACTTATTGTTGAAGCCAGCTTCATGATGACTTCAAGATGAAGAACAAAAATAAAAGCCTTGTTCCATTCCTTGGCTTTATCATGTATTGGTGGAGACTTTGTTTTATGTGTATGTACTCCATATCCTTCAATCGTTTAGTTTATACATTCACATTTGCTCTTAAGGTTAATATCTCCCCGCCTTAAAAGGTCGGGGTATATAGGATTCCTCTTGTCCGTCCGTCTTTCCGTCCGTCCGTCCGTCACACTTTGGTTTCCGGATGATAACTTGAGTTTGATTTGAAGGAAAGTTTTAATATTTTTGGACAATGTTTATATTCATAAAATACAGGTCAAGTTCAATTTTGACCGTGATCGGATTTTCTTTCCAGAGTTATTGCCCCTGAATTAGGCAAAATCTGTAAATTTTATGGTTTCCGGATGATAACTTGAGTTTGCTTTGAAGGAAAGTTTTAATATTTTGGGACAATGCTTATATTCATTAAATACAGGTCAAGTTTGATTTTGACCGTGATCAGATTTTGCATTCCAGAGTAATTGCCACTGAATTAGGCAAAATCTGAAATTTTTATGGTTTCCGGATGATAACTTGAGTTTGCTTTGAAGGAAAGTTTCATATTTTAGGACAATGCTTATATTCATAAAATACAGGTCAAGGTCGATTTTGACCATGATCGGATTTTGCGTTCCACAGTTATTGCCCCTGAATTTGGAAAAATCTGTTAATATTATGGTTTCCGGATGATAACTTGAGTTTGCTTGGAAGGAAAGTTTTAATATTTTGGGACAATGTAAATATTTTTAAAATACAGGTCAAGTTTGATTTTGACCGTGATCAGGTTTTGCATTCCAGAGTTATTGCTCCTGAATTAGGCAAAATTTGTAAATTTTATTTTTTCCAGATGATAACTTGAGTTTGCTTTGAAGGAAAGTTTTAATATTTTGGGACAATGTTTATATTCATAAAATACAGGTCATGTTAGATTTTGATCGTGATCGGATTTTGCGTTCCAGAGTTATTGCTCCTGAATTTAGCAATATCAGTAAATTTTATGGTTTCCGGATGATAACTTCAGTTTGCTTTGAAGGAAAGTTTTAATATTTTGGGACAATGTTTATATTCATAAAATA
>MJUU01027790.1:136449-149799 GCA_002080025.1 Modiolus philippinarum
TTGTAAGAGCTAAGAAATTCTGTTGACTACCATCAAGAGAAATCCAAAGAAAAAACTCAGGTTGAAATCCAATGAAAAATAAAGGGCTACTCCGAGCGCAGCAATGATATGACCGCAGCATGTCGACACTGGGAGGGGGGGGGGGGNGGGGTCACTTCCTATAAAGAGGTATATACAGACGTGCCGCTGGAATGGGCCTGTTTTTTGTAATTGTCAACTTTATGAATGGGTAGTAATTTATCTATGGGTCGTGAATTAACCACAAATGGCCAGAATCTCTACTGGATGCTGTAATTAATCAAGTATTTATCATTATTTGATGTTTAAGAACATTCCTGCTTTGAATTGATGGTTTTCCTACTCTAATCTAACTTTTTTACTATAAAGTTAGGTTGGTTATTTTTTAAATTCACTATATGAATGGGTCGATATTTTGTTTGGGGAACTATATGAAAGGGGGGTATTTTCAAAATGCCAGCGGCAGGCCTGCACCAAATTCTACCTGAAGTGACCCCCCCCGTGCATGTCGACCACTGAAATTTCAACAAAAGTAGTTTAAAGTGAACGTGGACACAGTAAAGAGCTTGACACAATAATAAGATGGACACAAAAAGAAGCTTGACACAGTTATAAGGTAGAAACAAAATAGGGAAAAATTCAACACTTTTGATCACTTACTGATGAAAAAAACGTAAGAGCTATGCAAAATATGTACTATCAACTAAAACTTTACATCCATAGAAATTCAAAGAAAAAAATCCCATTGAAATCCGATGAAAAATAAAGATTTGACATATTTAGAAAAATTGCATTTTTTGCCCCTTCGACCCCTTGTAGCTCGGAAAAGGTAAGACCTACACAAAATCCGTTGGCATACCACTGAAGGCTTAGATCAAGAGAAATCCCATCGAAATCCGATGAAAAATAAAGATTTGACATATTTAGAAAAATTGCAATGTTGACCCCTTGTAGCTTGGAAACGGTAAGAACTATGCCAAATCCGTTGACATATTACTGAAAGCTTAGATCAAGAGAAATCCAAAGAAAAAAATCCCATCAAAGCTTAGATCAAGAGAAATCCAAAGAAAAAAATCCCATCGAAATCCGATGAAAAATAAAAATTCTACATAATCTGCAAATTCGCAATTTTGGCCCCGTTCGGCCCTCATAGCTGGGAAAGGAAACAAGTTATAAAAAATCTAATAGCTGAGCGCCATATTAATTTTTCACAAGGAATCCATTAAAAAAACTGCATCAAAATCGGACTTAAAATAAAAAAAATAATTTTTTGGAGATTGCCCCTGTTGGGCCCCATTTATCTCGTGAGCGGTGCATGCTACGTGAAATCCTTTGGCAAACCCCAGATTGGAAATTTCCTCAGGAGCACACTGAAAGAATCCCCATCAAAATCCAATTAATAATAAAGATTCTACAGACAAACATGTGAAAACACCCAATTTAACCCTTTTGGGCCCCCTTTTTTAAAAACAGGTGGGCCACAATGACCAAAACTAAGCCAAGCCTTCCTTTTGTACCAAAGATTCATAAGGATTGATCTACTGGAACCAAAGTTATTGACCAATAACTAAAGTGTCTACAGACGACGACGACGACAGTACCATACCAATATACGACCGCAAAAATTTTTGCGGTCGTATAATAAAAATTTCACATATTTTGAAATATTGCAATATGGCCCCTTTCACCCATTATAGCTTGGAAACCAAAGAGCAACGCAAAATATACTTCCATATCACTGAAAGCTTACAATGAGAACAATCTAAAGATAAAAATATGAAAAATTAAGATTTCACATATTTCTAATAATTGGAATTTTGACCCCTTTGATCCCTAATAGCTTGGAAATGGTAAGAGCTACATCAAATCCCTTAACATACGACTGAAAGCTTACATTGAGAGGAATCCTAAGAAAAAAATCCCATCAAAATCTGATGTAAAATGAAAGATTTTTCATATTTCTAAAAATTGCAATTTTGGTCCCTTTGACCCCTTACTCCATACAACTGAAAGCCTACAATGTGAGGAATCTAAAGAAAAAAATCCCACTGAAATCAGATGAAAATAAAAATTTTAGGTAATCTGCATGTTTGCAATTTTTGCCCCGTTGGACCCCTCATAGCTTGGAAAAGAAACAAGTTATCAAAAATCTAATGGTGCAGCGCTATGTTAATTTTTCAAAAGGAATCCACTGCAAAAAACTGATCAAAATCGGACTAAAAATTTAAAAAAAATAAAATTTTTGAAATTCACCCCTTTTGGGCCCATTTATCTCGTGAACGGTACATGCCACGTGAACTTCGTTGGCATACTACTGATTGGAAATTTCCTCTGAAAGACACTGAAAGAAACCCCATCAAAATCGGATAAATAATAAAGATTCTACAATCAAATATGTGAAAACATCCAATTTAACCCTTTTTGGCCCCTTTTCTAAAAACGGGTGGGGCCACAATGACCAAAACTAAGCCAAGTCTTCCTCTTGTGCCAAGGAACATTGTGTTACAATTTCATAAGGATTGGTCAACTGAAACTAAAGTTATTGACCAAAAACAAAAGTGTATACAGACAACGACGACGTCAGCACCATACCATTATACAACCGGAAAAATTTTTGCGGCGTGTGGTCGTATAATTGGCTTTCAGTTGCCACAATCAAGCTCACATTGTACGTTATACAGTTGAACTTCAGTCCCTCAAACTTTGGTAGTTTGAACACCAATATCTTGAACTGTATTTTAGGTCTCATCATGTTTTACTATATTTATTTGTTGGACTTTTTTGACAAAAATGTTCTTCCTAAGGACCACTTTCGACACCAGTTTTGAAGTTCAGACATCATTTTGTAAATGGCAGTCAACGGCAATTTTCAACACCATATTTTAAGTTACAACATCAATATCTATTTAGAAACCAAATTTCATAGAAATCGGACAATGTTGAATTTTCCAGCCTTTTTTTGGCGTCCATTTTGAAAATGGCAGTCAACGAACAATTTTCAACACCTGTTTTGAAGTCGCAACATCAATATCTATTTGGAAACCAACTTTCATTGAAATCAGACAATGTTGAATTTTTCTCGCCTTTTTTGGTGGCCGTTTTGAAAATGCTGTAAACGAACACATTTCAATACCGTTTTGAAGTTGCAACATCAATATCTATTTGGAAACCAAATTTCATTGAAATCAAACAATGTTGAATTTTCCCACCTTTTTTTGGCGGCCATTTTGAAAATGGCAGTCAATAAACAATTTTCAACACTAGTTTTGAAGTCCACACGGCATGGCAAACATTTTATCAATTTACACTTAACCTTCATCTTCTATAGTTTTCAAAATTCAAAATTAAAGTGAAATATATGACAATTTTGAAAATTCTGTGAAAAAAGGCCAATAACTCCTACAAGGGTAATTGGATTTTCTTCAAAATTTCAGGGTGGGAAGATCTTGATATGCTGAACCTTTTTGCAATTTACACTTGACCTCTATCTGTTACTTTTTTTGAAATAAAAAATTAAAAATGCACAAATTTTGAAAATTTTACGGAAAAGGGCAATAACTCCAAGACGGGTTTTCGGATTTTCTTCAAAATAGCAGGGCAGGTAGATCTTGCTATGCTGATCACTTTTATCCTCCATCAGATTTTTATATCTGTAACGGTTTTTGAGTTATTTGCAAAAAAACAGCACTTTACCCCTAATGGCCTATGTTCTATTTTTAGTAACAGCAGCCATGTTGTTGGGTCTTCTGACTAATCAAACACAATTTTGAAACTGCATACCCTGGTTATGCTTCAGGCCAAGTTTGGTTACAATTGTTTCAGAGGAGAAGATTTTTGAAATTGTTGACGGACGACAGACGACTGATTACGGGCAGACGATGGACGCAAAGTGATGGCAAAAGCTCACATGGCCTTTTAGGCCAGTTGAGCTAAAAATGATGTGCCATTTGGTGCAAATAAATAATTTTGAACTATTTTCCTACTTAAACAAACTGGTTCCCAAACTTAGTAGTAAATCTTCCGGGGAAGACATGTGTCGCCTGCATAATAACAAAAAATTTTCTAAGTTGTGTCTAACAGGAAGTAAATAGGTATATGAGAGATCTGAAACTCTTTTAAACTGTAAAGGTCTCCATACTGATACTCCACATTGAATTGCAGAAAGCTGGGATATGTGATTCCTAAGAAAAATGTGACAAAAATTTTCAAAGCGCAAAATATATTCCAAGTTCCATCAAACATGAAGTGGGCATACGACAGATCCAAACTTTCTGTTTCACTGTATAGGTCCATGTACTAATACACTAATACTCCATGCAAAATTGCAGAAGGCTTGAATACATAGTTACTGAGAAAAATGTGACAGAAATTTTTAGTGACTCTAATCGGAAAAAATATTCTATGTTCCGTCAAACTGGAAACGGACATGTGAGAGATGCGAAACTCTATTACATGGTACAGATCTCCATACTGATACTCTCACTGCCAAATTGCAGAAGGCTTAGATACATGGTTCCTGAGAAAAATGTGACAGAAATTTTTAGTGACTCTAATCCACAAAAAAATATACTACGTTCCGTCAAACTGGAAGTGGGCTTGCGAGAGATCCGAAACTCTGTTACATGGTATAGGTCCCCATACTGATACTCCATGCCAAGTTGCAGAGGGCTTAGATACATGGTTCCTGAGAAAAGCGTGACAGAAATTTTCAAGACGAAAAAATATTCTAAGTTCCATCAAACAGGATGTGGGCATGCAAGAGATTCAAAACTCTGTTACACGGTATAGGTCCCCATACTGATACTCCATACTAAGTTGCAGAAGGCTTTGATACATGGTTCCTGAGAAAAGCATGACAGAAATTTTCAAGACGAAAAAATATTCTAAGTTCCATCAAACAGGATGTGGGCATGAGAGAGATCCAAAACTCTGTTACACGGTATAGGTCCCCATACTGACACTCAATACTAAATTGCAAAAGGCTCCGATACATCATGTACATGGTTCCTGAAAAAAATGTGACACAAATTTTTGAGACGCCTCCGACAACGTCGCAAGATGACAGATAGTGATCCCTATATGTCGCCACTACGTGAACGCAATAAGGTAACACAATTATGGATAATAATGACAAATGGTGAGGCGTAAATTGAAGAAATATTTGTGATTTTTTTTTTATTGTTCAGTTTAAAAAGGGGAAGGATAGTCATTATTTTTTTTTACTAATTAATGGGAATGGAACCAAATCAGTCCCTAAACACTCTATGTGAATGAAACAATATCGATGAAACACTAGATTAACGCTTTGTCACCATCCAATTTTTAAAAGCTCTCCTTTTCCGGTTTCTCCAATCAAAATCTTGGTCTGTAATTGATGAGTGCTGTCAAGGTAAAGATGTGTGCTCTCAATTACGCTTGATGACTATATGTCAATTATATGTCCAGCTTACTCAACCAATGAGAGTTGCATACTCGTTTGATCTATTAAGTCCATCAAATCAATGCGCTCATCAAATCTGGAAACTGAATTCCGGACATACTGTATCTCTTACAATTCAAAAGACATACCTAATGTTAAAGTTTATCATTTTTTTTTTCAAAAAATCCATCACATGCAAAGGTCAAGGCCACAAGGTCAAATATTCTAGTACAAATTAAAAGGTTTTGCAACAAGGAATATACATGTAAATATGAAAGCCATATCACTTACATTTGTACCATTCAAAGGATATACCAATTGTTAAAGTTTTTGCAGACAAACAAACCAAAAACTACATGCCCCCCCCATAAAAACATTTTGGAGATCTGGAGGTCTCAAAAATAGGGGCAGGTCAGGTATTTGAACCTAGGATTTTTTTTATTTTTCCCTTTCCAGAATATGACCACAGTGTACAGTTTTGACAAATAACATCATGAACATGGTGATAAACTTTCCCTTTCTTTCCAAGATTTACTTATTGTGTCGTTCACAAAAAAAATCATTTTTTTTGTGAATGCATCTAGACTTTTTAAGATTTAATGCAGTTAAATTGGTATTTGCTATACACTACAGTATTACCAGTATACGTATATTATATGTACATTTTGCATACTTAACAAGCTTCAAGGAAGTTGGGCTATCAAAAAAATTAAAAAGGGTTTATATTAATCTTTTATAATATTCTGCACATTTATAACAATTAAACATTTTTTGAAAGCACACAAGCACAAAAATGTCATAATCACAATTATTCATGATTCATGAAATCACATTTTCTTGTTTATAAACATGATAAAGGTCTAATTACAATAATCTATTATTCAAAACTGCTTTCCCGTTGTTCCTCTGGCAAAACTGACCAGTTTGGAGAATGTGCATCACTTGCTAGCCAGTTGAAGTCATCAACATCATGCCAATTGTTTTTTGCTTTATCCAGTCCAGACTCTTCATAGTGATTCTCTAATTTATCATACTGCAAATTATAGGGTGCAAAAAATAAATCTGAGCAATCTTCAATAATAGCCCTACTAGTCACATGCAGGTAAAACTTGGAATGTTTGGTAGTATGTGTTCTCAACTGTTGACAGGCTAATACAAACACACAGTCATGACAATCAGACACAAAAACTGAACTAGAAACTGGACCACACAGTACTTTACAATTTTTCAAGTCTTTAATATGCACAGTTGATGGTGCTCCAAATAATCTGACTGTGCAATTTGTCAATCTTGCAAGTGAAACATCCTTCTGGAGGATATCAGCCCCTTCTTTCATTAAAGTTTCATTTTTACAATCAACAAACTTGCAGTCTGCTAAATCAACTTGAAGGTCATTATCTTGTTTCACTTTTCCATTACTCAATGAAACTGGTTCTGGAGTAATCTGACTTTGTTCACTTTTCTTTTTCGATTTAAAAGCAAATTTTTTCTTCGGTATCAACTCATCTCGCTTTTCTTGTATTCTTTGCTGAAGTGTACTAATGGTTTCTTGGGCTTGTCGCACCTCATATTTAGGCAAAAATAAAGTTGATTCAGTTAAATATTTCTGAAGCCTGATAATCTGTTTTGACATAGAATCAAGTTTAACAGTAGCTTCTGACTTGTTATCCAAATGACATTCTTCAAGTTCGTTTTCTAATTTGATTTTTTCTTTCTGTAAATTTTCATTAAAATGTCTCACATTTTCTGGTATAGATTTTGATAAATCTTTCTCCTCGTTACGACGCTGTATTTCTGAGAGTCTCTCTGATTCCCTCTTTGACAGTTTTTCTGTGACAGCACTATGTTTTTCTTCCATTTCGATGTGTAATTGCTATTAATATTTGCGTTCAATTCTATCAAGATTACACATGTTGACTCATTATAAACAATCGCTTACGGCATTCAAAATAATGATGTGTTTCCTAATTACTGAAGAATGTATGGGTAGTATGTATCTACTTATTTACCAACGATTTTTTCAAATATTGTCGAGAAGATTTCTTTGTTATTATAAAAAAATAAATGCCATAAGTTAAGGGAACCTGAATGCCGTAAGTGGCTACTTTTTACCGGTGACAAGGGATAATGTTTTTATACAAATTTGATCCGATGGATTTTTTTAATCGAGATTTCTGTCCTGATAATAACATTCACCAATTACAAGATCGTGAGACAACAGAACAAAGCTTTTATTGTTGTTCTTCATCATGGTCAGCATTAGACCTACTGCAACACTTGCGAGGCTTGTTTAGGGTATATTGGGATACGGGATATTTACCCATATGCAAGGACTTATAAGAAGGATAAGCATCTCGTGATAAATTTGAAAAAAAAATATCGCGGAATGTGAGATTTTGTCAATCTTAAAAGCATTAAAACAACATAATATAATAATGATGGTCACAAAAATTGTTCTGGCAGTGCAGTAGATGTCACTCTTTACAAAAATACCAATTTTGTGAAATTCTGTGATCTACTTTTAAAGCCTTTAGGTGCAAATTGTTGCACACTTTTTACCGATGTAAACCGGAAGTGACAAAAAAATCAATAAAAATGTCTTGATTACAAATTTCAATCATGTGTATTGAAGAAAGTGCTCGCTATAATGGACTATAATGGAACGAAATTTACTCTAACAACTTAAAAATGTCTCAGCTTTCAGAAAAACGTCATTTTATTAAAATCCATACACCAATTTTCCAGTAGTTAGCCGCAAAGTGGAAGCATATCAAACGTTCCACCACAGATTTTAAAATGCCAAATGAATTGTGTACGAGTTGCGTATGTGACTTTTGTTAATGGGATATGGGATATTTGAGACAAAAAGTACTGGGATATGGGATATTTTGACTATGAAAAATGGGATATTTTGACTATGAAAAATGGGATATTTCAATAATTAATGGGATATCTTTAATTTTCAAGGGGATATTTTCTTCCAGACTTACTGGGATTTGGGATATTGGGACCCCCCTAAACAAGCCTCACTTGCGCTTTTCTCATACCTCAAAGTCATTAAGTTTGCCGGACCATTTCAGGACTGAAAACAGTTCTCACATTTAAGGAGCCTTGTTCAGTCCTGGACCCCAAAAAGATGGCGGATCCGGATGGTCAGCTGTAGATTTGGGAGGTCAGTTTTTGATAACTTTGGGTGTTATAGAAGCCTGTATCATAAAAATCACGGTGAAATACTAGTATGAACAATTTGAATTTCTTTTGTTATTGCTCGACTAATGGGTCATTAATCCAAAAGGAAACGTCAAAATAGCTCAAAATATAGTTCAACCACGGAACGACCAACGAAAATGTCGAGTGCACCGAATTCACAGATGGGCAATTTGACATTTGCCAGGCAGCTTCATCGATAAGGTCCGAGGCAGCATAGACAAAAACGATGCTAGTGACAAAATGGCGTCTCACGCCTCGTCACGGAAAAACACTGATTTCTGGTAATCGGCTGTAGTTTTTTAGACATGTGATATATGCAAAGGTTTGTTACAACAGTAGCAATTAAGTCATCACAATTTCCCGTAAATATATTGCATTTCGTGCTAGATTTTCGTTATTTTTTCCATACGTCCGCCATTTTCAAATCCCAAAAGTTGGGTTTTGCCTTTTCTCTTCTAAACTGAGAGAAATGTTAAAAATATAGATAAGANCAGAGTCATTAAGTTTGCCGGACCATTTCAGGACTGAAAACGGTTCTCACATTTTAGGAGCCTGGTTCAGTCCTGGACCCCAAAAAGATGGCGGATCCGGATGGTCAACTGTAGATTTGGGAGGTCAGTTTTTGATAACTATGGGTGTTATAGAAGCCTGCATCATAAAAATTACGGTGAAATATGAACAATTTGAATTTCTTTTGTTATTGCTCGACTAATAGGTCATAAATCCAAAAGGAAACGTCAAAATAGCTCAAAAAATAGTTCAAACACGGAACGACCAACGAAAATGTCGAGTGCACCGAATTCACAGATGGGCAATTTGACATTTGCGATACAAAATGCGATTCTAACATGGCTCTAGTTAATCGTCAACCAGTATAATACTCGATAACCGTATACTTCGCACATGCGCAAATGGTGTCGGAATAAGAGTAAAATGGAAGAAAAACAACCATGTTTTTTATTTTGTTTGTCTTAGTTTATTTTATAACTTAATTATGCCATTCAGACACGTTAATGTGTATTATTTTGCTCTCGATTTGGATTTTGAACTTGCATCTGTTTGATAACGTCAGATTGTGTATTGTGACGTCATGGACATAGACAGCAATGGAAACGGGAAAACCGTCTTCTCTAAGGTCGCCTCAGATCGGAAAATTCTGTTTTCTGTCATATTAGAATCGAAATAATTCATGACAGGTATGGCTGGGCCTTTATATTCGTAAATTTAACCCTTCGCTAACGCTCAGGGCTAAAGGCCCAGCCCATGGTTAAATTTCCAATAACCATATACCTGCCATGAATTATTTCTTAAATGAAACAATATATGGCCCTCCTCCAGTATTGCAGAGTGCTTCACCAATCAATCCTTATTTTCACATCCCACAGTTAAATCAATTAGGACCACAAACCCATGACTTTTTAGTTAGAGCAAAAACACTGTCCCAAAAGCTGCTTAGTCAGGGATTTGTTCAGCCTCCCTTCAGAAATTCTATGGCCGTCACCATGACATCATTGACAGATATGACGTGTCTGTGTCCCAAATGAAAACGGACATTTTCAGCTAGATTTCACGTCTTTACGGATTTGACATAATCGGATTTGACTCAACCCTGGATTGACTCACTGATAGTGTGACGGGTGCCGCTAGCGGAGCAGGACATGCTTACCCTTCCGACACCTGATGTCACTCCCGGTTTTCATGGGAGTTCACACTATGAGTGCCTTAGTTCTTAATGTAATCTGTTTATTTCCGTGCATTGTAGCTGTCTCACGTCCTTGTTTTGTCTTTGTTTTTATCTGTTACCGTTTTTGCCATGTCTTTGGACTTCGATTTTTGTAGTCATCGTTTCCCTTCTACTGCCGTTGTTTCAACGCCAATACACAATTCACAATCGAGCGCACCGCCATTAACTGCACTTAATGGTCAATGTCAAGGACCTTTACCTACGGTAAATACACATCAACAAAACAATAACATCGGCCTTATCTTGTGTGATATTCAAAACAAACTGGCAAAATTAGACCTTTTGGATAGTATCAACGAAAGAATTCGTAATATAGAAATGCGATTTGAGAATGTGGAGTCTGATATATTAAATCTGAAAAGATCAATCACAGATCACCAGCAATTTTTCGAAAACAGTGATCATGAAATGAGATTGTTTAATACCAAAATTAGAGAATTAGAAACTGCTAAAGGCGAACTTGAACATATGACTCATAACATCCATGAATCATTCCTTGAACAGCAATCAAGGACGATGAAATATAATCTCATTTTTGAAAATATCCGTGAAGTTATACCGGACCCAAATGTAAATGAGGATACGGAATCAGTCCTGGTGGAATTCATAAAAAACGAATTGCATATCGGAGATGAAATTATGTTGCATAACGTGCACAGATTGAAACGCCGTAGAGACAGGGGCTCTCCGTCTATTGTTGCGAAATTTGTATATCACAAGGATAAAATGAAGGTGTTAAATGCAGCTAAAACTGAATTAAAAGGGAAGCCCTTCAAAATTTATCAACAATATCGACAAGAGATCAGTGACAGACGTCGAAAATTAGTTCCGGTGATGAAAGAATCAGAGAGCGTATTTGGTGTATGACAAACTGTACGTGAATGGAAGGCCATATGATCCGGTCATTGATCAACAGCGACAATTTCACAATCTTCAACGAATGCAACAAGACGAGCTTGGTGCAAACGGTCCCCAGGGCATAGAGCAGAGACGAGTTCAGCTCCGCCCGTAGGACAAGAGGCATGGTGTGTTAAATACAGTTATCCAGTCAAATAATGAAGAAAAAAAAACATTTAATAAAAAAGATACTGATTTTGCTTTGATGTATTATGATTAAATGTATGTGGTCTCATGACCAAACTTAGAAACCCAGACTTTCTTAACTTAATACAAGCTCATGATATATGTGTATTTCAAGAAATAAAACTTGACAATTTTGATCATTTAGATCTTCCCCAGGGGTATAAGTATTTTGCTAAATATAGATATAAATGCAAAAAAAAATCTGGTGGAATTCTCATTATGTATAAAGATTTTTTAGATAAATATATTGAATTTCCAAAAACAAATTCTGATTATGTTTTATGGGCGACTCTGGACAAATCCTTTTCTGATTTAGATAAGAGATTAATTTTTGGTTGTATATACATACCTCCAGAGAATTCAAGGTACTCCTCACATGATGCATTCAACGAAAGTGAGTCAGAAATGCTAGATGTTGTCAATGAAAATGATTTTGTATGTTTTAAACTGGTGTTTTACCTGATTATGTTGAAGTTGAAAAATCTTTGTTGATATTTTCAACCTAGAACAAGAAATTGACTTGGTTAGCTATATGTATGATTAGGAAAATTTAGCCAAAATCGGTGTATCACTTGAAACACAGGGACTTGCTCCCGGTCTAGAAAAAAAAAAAGTTTACTATCAAATATGAATCTCGGAGAAAAAAACACACGGGAAATCCTATTTCTGATACCCCGCTCGCTTCGTTTTCAATTTTCTCAATAAAATAACCCAAACCTTATAATTCTGCCTTTTACATTCTCTTCCTGAATGATTTTCTAAACAGAAAACCCATTTTATATCGTAGGAAAGTCCCACTTCATTCCTATATCTCGCTTTGTTTACTCGTATTTGACATTTATGATAGGTTATGGCACTGAATGTGAAACTACCACGACATTCACATTCTAACTTTAAATCATTCACGCGGGATTCTCGGGACTTTTCATTCAGTCGGCGATGAGATACCCATGTATCGAATGTAGTCTATTGGAAATGACTAACCAATCAAATCCGTCCTCTGAAAATTTAACGCATGCGCAATCATGATTTTTGCCGCCATATTAACCCTAGATTAACTCGATATCAACCCTGCTTTTCAAAGAGTTACGTGAGTTAACTCTAGAAGATTAAACTCGTATCGTTCGATTGCCACAACTCGTGTAACTCGATGTAAAGGTTAACCCGAGTTGGACGAATCGAAGTACTATTGCGCCTTTTTTATTTATCGCCGACTGAATGAAAAGCTAGTCCCGATAATCCCGCATGAATGATTTAAATTTAGAATGTGAAGGTCATAGTAGATTCACATTCAGTGCCATCAACTATCCTAAATGTCGAATACGAGTACAGCGGGAAATCTAGTGGTATAAAATTATCTCCCTTCTAGAAAAGCACTTCTGTGTTCATAACGATTTCGGAACAAATTAACAGCATCGCAACGAAAATAAACAATCAACAAAATGTCGAGATTTCAAAAGAAATATACAAATACAATATTTAGTAAAAACGTCATTCAATTCCCATATCTTTACTTCGTAGTAAAAAAGTGATTAAACTTGCCTCCAAGAAGAGGTTATATGGGAATTCCTTTCATAATTCACTGTCGTGATGAAAATATTCATGGACAGACTGGTCAAAATCAATTGCTATAGGGCGTTAAAATGCATGTACCCAGACAAGATTATATGTACAGATAGATTTTTTAACATACTTTATCAATAGGCCAATTTGGAGATTAATCTTTCATAACAAACGTCGAGATCCAAAACTCATTCTATGTTACTAGGCAAAATTATATCGTCTCGAAACAGCGCCATTTTCCTTTTATACCCACTATTTCGAAGCGTAATCATCAACAAAAGATTTCATTGGTTCAATCAAGGAAAAGGGCGTG
>MJUU01027793.1:0-43988 GCA_002080025.1 Modiolus philippinarum
ATCTCAAAAGAAAAGCCAAAATTAAGCTTAGGACAGAGCTATGCATGAGGGAGATACTCCTTAGTTTTAAACAAAATTTCGTAAAATTTAGATATTGCAATTTCAAACAAAAAGGTTGTTTTAAGGTTTGTTTTGTTTTTTTTTTTTTGTTTTTTTTGTTTTGTTTTTTTTTGGTAAACGGAAAAAAAGTCACAGGAAAGAAAGTCACAAATTTGGTAGGAAAAAAAAGTCACAACTAAACTTTGTTGTATATTTAAGGTAACAAAAAACTGTCAATATAAATGAGTAATGAAAAATAAAAGTAAGAAAAAGTCACATTTTGAAACAGGAACAATTCGTATGTAATAAAAAATCATATAACATATATTCAGTAATTTTGACAAAATTTGTGTATTTCTGTAATACTTATTTAGACACATCTATTGCATATATTTTATTACTATATTGAACTTATTGGATGACCAAATCCTTTGTTGAAAATTCGTGCCATTTAACAAATAACATATAAAAAAGTGAAAACATATTTTTGTGACACTAAGAGTATGGTTTCAAAGTAAATGACATCAGATTATACCCCCCCCCCCTTTTTAAATAATAAAAAGTAATCCTCTCATTCACTACTGTGAAAATTTATTACTGCTATTGTTTTTGTACAACTTAAATACTTTGACACTTTAGAAATGCTTGAATAAACATCAATAAAAAATGTCCCTTAAATAACCATTAATGGCTTGAATGTTAAAGTTACGAATATGTATAGCTTCAATACAATTTACTAACAACTAACTTCTTTAGAAACTGAACAAAATGTTACTTTCTTTCCCATTAAATCACCCAAAAATATATAAATGGTGACTTATTTTTTGAAATCACCAGCAACTATGCAAATATACATTGTGACTTTTTTTCCTGTGACTATTTATCCACGACTTTTTTTCTGTGACTTTTTTCCTTTGACGTTTTTTCCTACATTCGTTTTTTTCTTGAATTTAAACGTCTAGTCATTTTTTCTTTTTTTATACTCTTGTATGATTATGTGTGTCTTGTATTGTTCAAACACTTTCATGCTTAGTTTTGGGCCCAAATTGGTAATAAAATATTTACTTACTTCACTGTAATATAATTTTTCCGTATATCTCAAATTAAAAAGTAAAATTAACTGTATGTTATATGTAAAAAATATAACTTGCCCGCTCAATTAGCCAATTCATTAGCTTTCGTTTATGCACATTAAATTTATATATTGATAATCACAAGGTCTTCCTCTTTCGGCCAGTCAAAACTCGTAGGTATATTCCTAAACGGAACATGTTTTCAACACACAATACAACGTTTTTTACCGGAATGCACGTCTTTTCGCATCATTTGCAGATGAGAAAAGTCAAAAGGGGAGCCTGCAACGGAACGATGTCTCGTTCAAATATATATCTATTATTGATGAAAATGTATGCAAAATCTGGTGCATGTTCCCCGTCGCAGTTTATTTCTGATATTTGTCCAAATTTAACGGTTGTCGAGAAGTATATTATGAGACATTTAATGCGTCAAAACTGAATACATAAAACAGTGACGTCGACAAAAATTTGGGAAATGGCGGTCCGTGTAGACAGTTATCCATACTGTAGATAAATGAAATACAGCAGAAATAACAGCACTGCGGAATCGAATGCTAATAATGACAGAGCCTGTGAGAAAGGTCTGTTGAATCAGTGGGACTAAATTGAAGTGTCCTATTTACGCTAAAAAGGGGGGGGGGGTGTCTCTCCCGATTTCCCGTCGTTAAAAAGAGCAAATCCCGAAATCCCAGACCAGGATGAACCTACTACGGGTCCAGTTGCCAATGGCTCCTACAATATTTTTCCAGGGATACTAACATTTTTATACGACCGCAAAGATTTTGCGGTCGTATTATGGTATGGCGTCTGTGGACTATAGTGAACGGATTGTTATCAAATTTTAGTATGATGTTTGTTGGGTTTTTATTTCGTGTTCCCTGTCTGACCCGTTTTTGAAGAAGACGTAAAAAGGGGACCAAAAAGGGGTTAAATTAGGTATTTTTGTGTCTGTGGACAGCATAACTTTGGTTCTAGTTGACGGAATGTTTTCAAATTTTAGTATGATGTTTCTTGGAACATTTCTGAGAAACGTTTTTTTTCCTTTAGTTTTTGGCCCCACCCGTTTCAGAATTAGGGGCTAAAAAATTGGGTGTTTTCACATATTTGACTGTATAATCTGTATTATTTATCGGATTTTGATGGGGTTCTTTCAGTGTACTTCTTAGAAAATTTCCAATCTGGAATATGCCAACGGATTTCACGTGGCATGTACCGTTCACGAGCTAAATGGGCCCAAAAGGGCGAATTTCAAAATTTCAATTTTTTATTTTTAGTCCGATTTTGATGGAGTTTTTTGTAATGGATTCCTTATGACAAATAAACTAGTGCTGCACCACAAGATTTTTGATTATTTGTTTCCTTTCCAAGCTATGAGGGCCCAACAGGACCAATATTGCAAACATACGGATTACCTAAAATTTTTATTTTTCATCGGATTTCAATGGGATTTTTTTCTTTAGATTCCTCTCAATACAAGCTTTCAGCATTATGTCAACAAATTTGATGTATCTATTACTGCTTCCGGGCTATAAGGGATCAAAGGGGCTGAAATTGCAATTATTACAATATATGAAATCTTTATTTTTCATCAGATTTTGATGGGATTTTATTCCTTGCGTTCCTCTCATTGTAAGCTACAAGTAGTATTCAATGGATTTGCTGTAGCTCATATTATTTCCGAGCTGTAAGGGGTCAGAGGGGCCAAAAATTGCAAATAGAAAAACTATGCAAAATCATTATTTTTCATCAGATCTTGATGGGATTTTTTCTTTGGATTATTCTCATTGTAAGCTTGATTTTTACTATTTTGGGTCCAGCTTATTACTGTATCAAGCCTTTTTTGTGTCCATCTAATTACTGTGTCAAGCTGTTTACTCTGTCTAAATTTGCTCGAATTGACACTTTTTCAAATTTCAGTGGTCGACATGCTGCGGTCGTATCATGCTGCGCTCTGCGTAGCCCTTTATTGAATTGGTACATGTAGCCCCAGATGGCTACCAGAATTTCTTTCAAAAACCTTGATAATTTAATTTCATTTAAACATACTTCTTATGAAAATTATAGAAAACAACTTGTGGTCATCGTGTTTAAAGACTTGTCTTCTTATAACTTGGGGTTTTCTGATTTAACAAATTTTAATATGTCAGGCCGACCTTAAAATTATGTTTGTTTGCTGTTCCCCGACTGTACTTTAAGAGTGATGGGTCGGTAGGTAGGGAAAACATTTTATTTTATCATCTTTGATGAATGTTTATCCGGCAATGACTCGGAGATGGAAGTTTTTTTTCTATCAAAATTAGTGCAATTACAAGAACAATGACTGCCAAAGCGGATATTTTCAATATTGAAAAAGAAAATTAAATCTTTGGTGTGCACTAAGAACTATATAAAATCTGCTGATTAGGAATTCACCAAGGCAACCACTTGAAATTGGAGATAAGGGTAGGGGCGGAAGATTTACATGTAGATTGATGAATTTGAAAAAAAAACTATTTGAAGCATAATCAGAAATAAAGCTTTGATGTAGATGAGACAGCCGGGTCAGCTATTTGAAAATGGAAATGGGTAGGGACAGGATATTCACATTGGAATGAACTTACGATACATCGGCATTTGAACGAAAACCGAAGCAAGAATGAGGAAAGGGGAAATTCAAAAATCACAAATCCAAAATCACGGCAATTCACAGCAACACGAATTGAGACAGTATGACAAAGACAACACACAAACAAAAATGAACAAAAACGCCACAAAACTAAAACACTAGCAGTGTGAACCCCTATAAAAACTGAGGTATCATCAAGTGCTCCGGGACGGTAAGCATGATCTGCTCCGCGCTTGGCACCCGTCACACTGTAAGTGAGAAGTCCTTGGACATGGGTAGGGACAGGATATTTTCATTGGAATGATGAATTTAACATCTCGTAGGGATTATCTTCGACATATATGTATTGTCTTAAAAACGTACTTGAGTAATCGAGGTCAAGTGTTATAAGATATGATTATTTAAACAATATTTACAATTTAAACATGTAATTGGAAAAGACCACCAGGGGAACGAGTTGAAAATGGATAAATGGATAGGGGCAAGAGAAAAACATTTAGATTGATGAATTTGAAAAAATACTATTTGAAGCATAATCGAGAAATAAAAATAAAGGTATAAGACAAATGGGACAGCCGGGTCAGCAATTTCGAAATGGGTAGGGGCAGGATATTTACATAGGAATGATGAACTTTAGCTCTCGTTTGGGATGATCTGATTATATATATATCGTCTCCTGCTCTTACTGGAGAAATCGAAGTCCGGTGCTATAGATATATAAACAGCATTCAGAAATTAAAAATCTGACGGGGAAGGGACCCTTGGGACAACGATGAATATGGATAAATGGGTAGGGGAGGGATATTTACATTGATGAATTTGAAAAAAATACTATCTGAAGCATAATCGAGAAATAAAGGTATAAGGTAGATGAAACAGCAGGGACACTTATTTCAAAATGGAAAAATGGATACGAACTTTAAAGCTCTCCTGTGGATTATCTGAAACATATTTTGTCTCCATCTCTTACTGGAGTAACCCAAGTCCAGTGTTATAGATATTCAAACAGATATTTATATATTAAGAATCTAATAGAGAATATACTCCTGGGACAACGATGAAAATGGATAAATGGGTAGGGGCAGGATATTTACATTTGGAAGGACGAACTCTGGAGGGTTTAATACTTGAAACATATATTTCCACCACTCGCTGGGTTAATACTACAATTTAAACAGTATCTACTATATCAGAATTTATTAAATATATTCATATAAAAATATAATCTAAGATTGGCAGAAATTGTGTATGCCTTAACAGGGAATCAAATTTTATTATTAAATAATTACATTTTTTTGTATGGTCTACTGTGTTTTAACTGTGCATCTGTTAAATAAATATTTTACTTGGATACGAGAATGTCCGTGTAAGGAAATATGGTCATCAATGTGTCCGAAATGTGAAACCCGTGTCAAGATATCACCGTTCCCAACTCAACTTTTTTATTGAAAGGTTTTCTTGCAGAAATTGAGATGTCATTTGGATTCACAGTAATTGTTTCTGAAAAATATTGTTTGGAAGTTATTATTGTACAATGTGATCTCGATGTGTAACCCTTACCACAATCTCGATACCAAAATCTGATATATTATGTAATCTTTTCTTGGCACATTTATCAAAAATTTTTATTCCAATGCAAATCCTTGACGTTCATTTATCTTGAATATTATACACTCATTTAAATATCTGTGATCTAAATTGCAAACCGTGTCGCATGACCTTTCGCTTGGTCAACCGGTAAGCGTTGGGAAGGTCAACCGGGGAACAAGAAATTTCGATATAATATAACAGTTACACCTGGGTCACGCACTATCTAGGGTGGTACTTGTATATTATGTAATTAAAAGCATCGAAGTTGAGCTTCTCAGTTTATTGAAATTTGAATAAAATCAAAGTTGATGAGTTGGAGTTAAACGTCCATTGAGCAGTACTTTAGCTATATCAAGACGAAAACAATTCAATCGATTCAAAACCATTTTGAATAAAAGAAGAAAGAATAAAGGTGTCAGGAACCTCCAGGGCAACCAATCTTATAAAAGAAGAAAGAAATAAAAGTGTCAGGAACATCCAGGGCAACGAATTTTGATTGCGATTGGAAAAGGGGAGAAATGGGTAAGGGCGGAAATTTAGCCTTCTATACGCCACCCAATCCGTTTGCTTTCCTTAGAAATATATAGAAGGGGTTTTAATGCTGCGCGGAGAGTGGCTTGTCCTTTCTCCACACAGATTGGCTACAATGGTTCGAGGTCAGGCATTCCGTATTATGACATGACTACCCTGCAGAGGCAGGCCATTCCCCTCAGCCCCAACCGGTGACACGCCCGGCAGCTCTGTAGCCGGAGCTCCTGAAAACAATGTGAAAATTGAAGTTAAATAAACAATAAAATCAATAGCTTTCATTATATCTAATTTATTATATTTCCCGATTTGTTAAAGATTTTTTTTATGAGATCTAAAATAACATAAACAATATTTTGTCAGATTTTGGTTTGAGAATTTCCTCGTCCTGTTACATATATTGGACACCTCAATATCATGTTTATCCTATAAAAACTAGTCTGTAAAGTTTGCCTTGGCAGATCGATTCATCTATCTTTTAATACATTCTTCCGTGTAATAATTGCTCATTTTAAATCTGTCATGTCTTGTTCATCATCAAAGGGTACCTTATGTTTTAAAATGAGCGGACCGTGCCTTAAATGAGTGAAGAACTCGTCCTTGGCTGGAAACATGTCAACAATAATCGCACGTGGTTTCCATAAATTGGCATCATGAGCGCTTGACACGCAAGTACTGTTACCGCAAATGTCGAGCCTACACTTGATGCAAATCTTTTCACGTCGGAACATAAATGACTCTCACGTTCCGGACCCGGAACGAAATATTAAAAAAAAAATATCATGATTTTCGAAGCAATAAAATTTTGTCAGTCGGGACAATTTTTGAGGGCCGGTCGGGGAACAGCAAACAAACAATATTTTAATTTAGGCCTCATTGAAACCAGTGCTTTGCATTGTTAAACAACGTATTCATGATCAAATGTTACAAGAGCAAAATTCAAGTATTATTAACTCTTCAAAACTTTCATTTTATCGAAACTTTTGTTTCAATAATAAACTTGCACCTTATGTTGACAAACTAGAGTCGTTGCACGGTCTTTTTTTTAGCAAAAATTAGATTGAGTGCACATAATTTAGAAATTGAAAAAGGCAGACATGTTGAAACTAATAAAAACGATAAGTGTATCGACTTTCAGTTCGTTTTGACATGGTTCAAAATAAGTAATTCGCCCGTTGTATAACACGGCAGTTTTGTTGACATTGACATTATTTGGCTTATGTGTTTTACTAAGACATAGTTTTCCAATAATTACCCATCCAAATGGTATTTTGTGAGCAATAGGTAGACTGTTTTCGTCTATTGGTACATTGCAATCTAAAATATTGTGTGCAACAATAAGGTCTTCGACTATCAAGAGTTCAATAGAACTTTCGGAGTCAACTTTCATGAATTAAGTGAGCAATGTCTCTTAAATGTGCATACTGTAAGGCAATATTTGGCGAAGCTATTTCGTCTCTGTTATTAGGGATGTCGTTGCATTCAAATAAAGTAGGTAATTGAAATGAAACATCACTTTCCAATGATTCTATTATGTAATTTGATCCTTAATGTCCTAACGTTGTAAACTTTCCTGCACATGACGAAAGGATATATTCTGTTTCTTGACTATTATCACTAAATTTATCAAAGAAGTTAGACGTAGCAAAGGATCTGTTACTTTGTTCATGTATAAGCGCATACATTCTCCTTGCTTGATCCATTGCGATATACATTAACTTAAGTTTTCTAAGAACATGATTTGCCAGTTCCTCAAAGTTGCCAACCATTCCGGATTGCCCGGAATGTTTCCCAAAAATAGATGCCATTTCCGCTTTCCGGATTTTAGCCTGTCTATTCCGGATTGACCCTTCATGTTAAAAATAATAAAGTGACTACCTGCAAGAAAATGTTGAAATCAATGTTGAATAAAATTGCAGGCACACATCGGAAGTGATTTTGTATTTACTGAAAATAATTAAGCATTATTTATGTTCTGTATCATAGGTATGAAGTAAAAATCCCCCGAGAACCTCTATACAACTGTATGGGTCTTGCTAGCGCTTTACACAGGCTACTGCCCAGTTCGAGTTTTACTTCCAGTGAAGACCTAGTCAGTTAATTAAAACAATATATATAAGTGAAAGATACATAGGTGAAAGGGACAAACCAGTTTTGATTGCGACTGAAAAAGAAGAGAAATGGATAGGAGCGGGAAATTTAGCCTTTTTGTACGACCCAAGTGAGTCAGCTATACCAGAAATATAACAATAGTATTAAACTGAATGGGACATCTTTTTTTCTCCTCACAGTTTCTCTACAATGGGTAGCGGTCAGACTTTCCGTATTATGACCTTAATACTCCGCATAAACATGGCATTCTCCTATTCAACGCCCAGTAACACCCTACAGATCTGAAGAGGGAGACACTGAAAACGATTCAGGTACCGATGGGCATGCCCTTGTCAGAGGTGTTAAGTTGATCCCAATAGTAAGAGGCATAACCATGTCCGTGTGATGCCTTTATTATATACAGTATACATTTCTCGCTCAAGGACACACTGTGCGAGTCGTGTCCAGACGGCTTAATTTCCTGCCCCTACCCATTTTTCTAATTTTCAGTGATAATCACATCTGTTAATTCGGTTGTTCCTTTTCCTTCCACCACTATATCTTTCCATTTTAACATAATAATATTGTTGAAACGACTAATTTGGTTGAAACGATCAACTGGTCGTCATGTTGAAATATTACTCACTGAACGTAAAACTCTAACTAATTAAATAATTCTGAGAAACGCCAGGTCCTATGCAGTATCAAGACCTTTTTATATCTCTTTTAGATGGAACTCACTTGGGTTTGTAAAAATGCATAATTTCCTGCCCCTATCCATTTTCTAGTTGGAATCGAAACCCGTTAACCCATGCACTTAATACCTTTCTTTATTCCAGACTATAATGTGTTGAAATGATCAACTTCTTCTCGACTTGATATGGCTGAAAGAATTTTTTTTTCAACATTTAACTCAATCCGCATTAACCTACTTGTGTAGGGTTAAAAAAAAGTAACGTTTGTGTGCCTCTGTCATAACCACTTGATAAAACTACTCTTTCAAGGTAGAATTAATGATTGATTAGTTAAGAGTTGAACTTCCATTGAGCAATATTTCAGCTATATCAGGACGAGAACTAGTTAATCAATTCGAAAAAAATATAAGTAAGAATCAAAGGTGGAAAGAAAGAGTTTTGACTGCCAATGGAATAGGGGAGAAATGGAAAGGGGCAGGAAATTTAGCCTTCTCTCCAGGTTCCAGTGATTCTGCTCTCTTTAGCCAATATAGAAGGGTCTATATTCTGTTACGAGCGTGGTGTTTCTCCACAGTTTGGCTACAATGGTTACCGGTCAGGCTTTACGTGTTTTGACCTGACTACGCCGCATTGACAAAGCATTCCCCTATCCACCAACTGGGGCCGCACACAGCAGCCCTGTAGCCGGAGCCCCTGGACACCGAATAAGGTGCTAGGTCTTGCAAACTATGCTTTTATTCACCTGGGACTACTCTTTCGTGCTAAAATTGGTAAACAGGTCTGTATTTTGATCAACGTAATATTTTCTTTTTTGAAATCTGTATTGGACATTGCGATTTAACCAACATTGAACGACATGTGGGCGGGTTCATTACATATAAAACGTTTTTTCAAAGCAAATTGTACTTGTCTGAATAAGTCAAACTTAAACATGTATCCTTTCTTTGTACCGTTACCTTTTTACTGATGTTTTGGGCGATTTTCATGGATTCCGCAAAACAAAGTTTATTTCCGCATTTTCAATGGCATGCTTCCGGATTTTGTTTAGTTGGGGTTGGCAACAATGGTTCCTCTTTGGGAGCCACATATTTCGGTGCAGGCGGAACTAACATTTTCATCTGAGCTATCTCCCTCATGCTTCTTTGAGGGCCTAGCTTCAACATCTACATGTAAAGCCGCTGGATGCTCAGTAGAATTGCAAATAGAACACTTAATGTTTGACTTGCACTGACTACGCATATGTTTCGTAGGTCCACAACACTTAAAACACAAGCCACTCTTCTTGATGAAGTCTACCCTCTCTTTGATTGGTTTCTGACGGATTGTGATTTGTGCCATGTAAAGGACAAACGTCAATATTTGTTGATGGATTCATTTTTGCAGAGTATTTACATCTGTTTTTGTGCTTGATATACGAATCGGGTTTCTTGAAGACATTATCTCTTTGCGCTTAGTTTGTTGTGTGTCATATGAGAAGCCTGTATAATTCCAAACAACAGCTATGTTTTGGGGGAATGAAACAAAATATGAGAAAGGTGGATAAGTCACGTAATGTGTCGACTTACAGTTGTTAGCAGCAGTTGTCCAGATCTCCTGTATGTTGTATGGCAGTTTTGAAACCAATCGAATAACTCCTAGTGAAGAATCAAAATAAGCCAGAGTTACAAAGAATTTTTCGTCTTTTCGAACTGATTCGTTAGTTCCCGAGGGTATTCACCAGCCTAGTAGTCAGTCCTTCGGTGCTGAACCGAAACCGATTATATTTGAAACCTAAGAATATAAAAATTTTTGTAAATTTTGTTGAAAAACTAAGGAGTATCTCCCTCATGCAAAGCACTGTCCTTAGCTGATTTTCGCTTTACATTTAGATCATATTGGTTATTTGTTCTCTATCAGTTTTTAAACATCTTTGAGTTTCTGGTCTTCCAAATGTTTAGATTTTATCTGCACTGATGAGACATAAGTTGTCGAAATGCGCATATGCAGAAAGTAAATCCACAGTAACTTCGGTATTTAGTTATTTGTTACCACTGGGTCGATGCGACTGCTGGTGGACTGTTAGTCCCCGAGGGTATTCACCAGCCCAGTAGTCAGTACTTCGGTGCTGACCCGAAAACCGATTACATTTGAAACAATACAATATATAAATTTTTGTAAATTTTGTTGAAAACTAAGAAGTATCTCCCTCTTGAAAAGCTCTGTCCTTAGCTGATTTTCGCTTTATATTTAGATCATATTGGTTATTTGTTCTCTATCAGTTTTTAAACATCTTTGAGTTTCTGGTCTTCCAAATGTTTAGATTGTATCTGCACTGATGAGACATAAGTTGTCGAAATGCGCATACGCAGAAAGTAAATCCACAGTAACTTCGGTATTTAGTTATTTGTTACCACTGGGTCGATCCGACTGCTGGTGGACTGTTAGTCCCCGATGGTATGCACCAGCCCAGTAGTCAGTACTTCTGTGCTGACCCGAAAACGGATTATATTTGGAACCTTAGAATATCTAAATTTTTGTAAATTTTGTTGAAAACTAAGGAGTATCTTCCTCGTGCAAAGCTCTTTCCTTAGCTGATTTTGGCTTTATATTGAGATCATTATGGTTATTTGTTCTCTATCAGTTTTTAAACATCTTTAAGTTTCTGGTCTTCCAAATGTTTAGATTTTATCTGCACTGATGAGACATAAGTTGTCGAAATGCGCATATGCAGAAAGTAAATGCACAGTAACTTCGGTATTTAGTTATTTGCTACCACTGGGTCGATGCCACTGCTGGTGGACTGTTAGTCCCCGAGGGTATTCACCAGCCCAGTAGTCAGTACTTCGGTGCTGACGCGAAAACCGATTACATTTGAAACCTTACAATATCTAAATTTTTGTAAATTTTGTTGAAAACTAAAGAGTATCTCTCTCATGCAAAGCTCTGTCCTTAGCTGATTAAGCTGATTTTTCTCTTTACATTTAGATCATATTGGTTATTTGATCTCTATCAGTTTTTAAACATCTTTGAGTTTCTGGTCTTCCAAATGTTTAGATTTTATCTGCACTGATGAGACATAAGTTGTTGAAATGCGCATACGCAGAAAGTAAATCCACAGTAACTTCGGTATTTAGTTATTTGTTACGACTGGGTCGATGCCACTGCTGGTGGACCGTTAGTCCCCGAGGGTATTTACCAGCCCAGTAGTCAGTACTTCGATGCTGACCCGAAAACCGATTATATTTGAAACCTTACAATATCAAAATTTTTCTAAATTTTGTTGAAAACTAAGGAGTATCTCCCTCATGCAAATCTCTGTCCTTAGCTGATTTTGGCTTTTCATTTAGATCATATTGGTTATTTGTTCTCTATCAGTTTTTAAACATCTTTGAGTTTCTGGTCTTCCAAATGTTTAGATTTTATCTGCACTGATGAGACATAAGTTGTCGAAATGCGCATATGCAGAAAGTAAATTCACAGTAACTTCGGTATTTAGTTATTTGTTACCACTGGGTCGATGCGACTGCTGGTGGACTGTTAGTCCCCGATGGTATTCACCAGCCCAGTAGTCAGTACTTCGGTGCTGACCCGAAAACCGATTATATTTGGAACCTTACAATATCTAAATTTTTGTAAATTTTGTTGAAAACTAAGGAGTATCTTCCTCATGCAAAGCTCTGTTCTTAGCTGATTTTGGCTTTATATTGAGATCATATTGATTATGTGTTCTCTATCAGTTTTTAAACATCTTTGAGTTTCTGCTCTTCCAAATGTTTAGATTTTATCTGCACTGATGAGACATAAGTTGCCGAAATGCGCATATGCAGAAAGTAAATTCACAGTAACTTCGGTATTTAGTTATTTGTTACCACTGGGTCGATGCCACTGCTGGTGGACTGTTAGTCTCCGAGGGTATTCACCAGCCCAGTAGTCAGTACTTCTGTGCTGACCCGAAAACCGATTATATTTGGAAGCTTACAATATCTAAATTTTTGTAAATTTTGTTGAAAATTAAGGAGTATCTCCCTCATGCAAAGCTCTGTCCTTAGCTGATTTTGGCTTAACATTTAGATCATATGGGTTATTTGTTCTCTATCGGTTTTTAAACATCTTTGAGTTTCTGGTCTTCCAAATGTTTAGATTTTATCTGCACTGATGAGACATAAGTTGTCGAAATGCGTATATGCAGAAAGTAAATTCACAGTAACTTCGATATTTAGTTATTTGCTGTCACTGGGTCGATGCCACTGCTGGTGGACTGTTAGTCCCCGAGGGTATTCACCAGCCCAGTAGTCAGTACTTCAGTGGTGACCCGAAAACCGATTACATTTGAAACCTTACAATATCTAAAGTTTTGTAAATTTTGTTGAAAACTAAGGAGTATCTCCCTCATGCAAAGCTCTGTCCTTAGCTGATTTTCGCTTTACATTTAGATCATATTGGTTATTTGTTCTCTATCAGTTTTTAAACATCTTTGAGTTTCTGGTCTTCCAAATGTTTAGATTTTATCTGCACTGATGAGACATAAGTTGTCGAAATGCGCATATGCAGAAAGTAAATTCACAGTAACTTCGGTATTTAGTTATTTGAACAAATCCCTGACTGAGCAGTTTTGGGACAATGTTTTTGCTCTGTTCAAAAAATCACTGTACAAACTACACGCTCAACAATAACGAATCAGCTGTGAAATGTACACTCTATAGCCTGGAGAGGTTGGTATATTGCTACTAAGAAAGGGAAAGTTCACAATTGGGAAATTAAAACCATCGCGCTTGTCATATAGCTTAAAATTTCAAACGTCCATTTTCGTCAATATACAATCAAAGATCTAGGTACGAAGATGAAGTAGGTGTTTCAGTTGTTTCTTTAATTTCAAGTTCATTGGGATAGATCTGATGTGAATACTCCTTAAATTTGGGATTATTAAGAGAAAGTACATCGTCTTATAGTGGACGCTGAAATTAAAGGACTGGGCTAAATGTTTTTGTTTTCTTTGAATAAGCCCTTGCAAAAACTTGGCCTTGTACGAGTAAAGGAAAATATCAGCTTAAAGCGGCGCACAGTTTGTTCCCATGGGAATCCCTATTGTCTGTTGGAAAACACGACCTCCGAATTCGACAAAAATATTGTCGAACAAAAATTCTAACGTTTTTATTACGTCAGTCTCAGTGTACTTCTTTTTGGAATCAGTGAAAATTAGAAATCTTCAAGTTCTCAATTTTGTATTTTTTGCTTTAAAATATTCTAAAGGTCAGTTTAAATGCTGTAATCGCTCTTAAGGCGTAAATAACAAAATACCGAAGTTACTGTTAATTTCTTTTCTGGATATGAGCATTTCGACAACTGATGTCTAATCAGTGCAGATCAAATGAAAACAATTAATGTAAAGTAATGTAATATTTATAGACTCTTGGGCAGAAGGTAATCTGTCTGCAAAATTGTTAAGCTTCTATGCTAAAATCTAGCTACTGTGGTTTATTTCTATGAATTCCCCCTGAGATAAGCTTTCAGTAGTATACTAAGAGATTTGGTTTATCTCTTACCGTTTCTGAACTATAAGGGCCAAGAAGTCAAATTGCAAAATTGCAGATCAGCTAAAATGTGTAATTTTTATCTGATTTCTATGGCATTTTCTTTTTGAATTCTTCTTTTTGAAAGCTTCCAGTAGTATATAGCAAATCTAACATAGGTCTAACCGTTTAAGACCTATATGGGATGAAAGGGGCTTATTTTCATTTTCCATAGAATACTGTGTAAAGCTCCTTATTGTGACCATCTTTTTATCATGTCAAGCTCTTAACTATGTCCGCATTCACTTTAAATTACACTTGTTCAAATTTCAGTGCTCGACATGCTGCGGTGGTATCATGCTGTGTTCGGCGTAGCCGTTTATTGAATAATGTTTGTTTTTCGTTACTGTCTTATGTCTTTGTTGATCTCTATTTTCGTCTTTGCAATGTTTGTTGGCTGATTTCTCTCATAAACGCTTCCCTTGTTCTTTCTGTATTCTACTGCCGTTGTGTTATACATATTGCATTCACTGGAAGGTACTCACCGTTTTCTGTTGCTTCTATACCCTCCGTTTGTGGTCTCGTGCTTGAAGAGTCTCCTGAGCATGTAATACTTAGATTTCCGGTATAATCTGCAAAAATCCTTAAACATAAACTACTTGAAACATTGTTGAAATCTGGCACTTTTTGCAAGGAATGAGTAAATTTTTTATACAAATGTTTTGATTAGTTTTTTTTTTTGGATGACGGTAATACAATAAACCTTACTCTACTGTAGAATTTAATGTACATGAATCGTATCGTACTGATATTTCAAGAACACACATTTATTGTCACACGTAAATCAAGAGATACGAGTGCGGTAACTGGGTTAACATCTTCTGGTGTTCATATTATTCCTCTGCTTTAAAATAGTTTTCAAAGTCATGACTTAAATGCAAAAGTAACTGATGAAAGTAATAACGAAAAAATAATAATATATAAAATGTGAAAGCTATAACATATTTAAATTTAAAATTCATTTGATGAGAGCAAGAGATTGTATCAAATGAAGAAGAAATTACCGTACAAGTGGCTATTTTCAGGGGTTGCAAATTTCGCAATTTCGTTCAAAATTGCTTGATATTTTCTCTCGCGGAATGAGATATACGTGATTTCTGACCATTTGCTGTATTAAGTCTCATTTAAATATATTTCGTGGTATTCAGTTTTAGATTGTAGGTTGTAGATTGTGGCTTGTGATTGTAGTTCCTGGTCATTGTAGGTGTTTACTGTTTTTCTGTTTTTGTAATTCGTTACTTGGTACTTCGTTATGACGACGGATTGAAGCGAAAATAGCCACTTTTATGGTATCTCTAACACATACATTGCCAGGTTTGTAAAAAAATGTCTCAGGATGAAACGTCGTTGTGAGGAATAGGTCAAGCACGATAGTGAAGTTTACTGATTTCTTAGAAATTATACAATGTACCAATTTCTTTTATATATTCAAAGGTGCATTATCTATAAACAGAATTTGAATTTGGAGGATAATGATTGTACATTTTGAATTTTGGAAATTTGCAATTTCTTAATTGAAGAAAAGTTGTACTATGGAGTATGTCCCTCTTTCAAACATGTAGCTCCAACCTTAGCTGATTTTGGCTTTTCTTTTAGATCAATTCAATAATTTGTTCTATATCAGCCTTTCACACATTCCAAGTTATTGGTTTTTCAAAACTTTTGATTTGATTTGTACTGAAAAGACATAAGATGTCGAAATGGTCATACGCAGAAACTAAATTTACTGTGACAATAACTTAATATTAAAAAAAAAGGAAGCGCATAAAATGACACAAAGTTTCAATTACAAGCCATGATTTACCAGCGCAAACCTCCAAACAAAAACAAAAGGAATAGAGACTCTCAAGCGCATGTAGCTCACCTAGTCCAATGCTGCCAAAGACAGTACATAGAACCTCAACGATAAACAGTTTCATTTTCTAGTATGATAATTAACCTGGGTGTAATATAGCCCAATGTGTCAGGGGAGATGATCTTTATATATATGATCTCCCATAGATTTCTATGCAAAACTATGCTTTTCTTTAGCGACCATTTTGGATCTAATATGGACTTACTGGACAGATTTTTCAAGGTGGGCATTTAAAGGACCACTGTGAAAAAGCTTGGAATGATGTTCTAAAGGTCTTTTACAAAGATTGCTCATTTTGTGACGATCAGCTAAAATATATGGGCGCCAGCGCTGAACTTAGGTTTAACATTGAAACATATGGGAATAAAGGGCTAGGCAGAGAGCAGCAGATACGGCCGCAGCATGTTGACCACTGAAATTGAACAACTGTAATTTAAAGTAAATGTGGACACAGTAAAAAGCTTGACACAGTTATTAGATGGACACAATAAAAAGCATGATACAGTAATTAGCTGGACAAAAAGAGAGACAATAAAGCTTACAGTGAGAATAATCCAAAGAAAAATTCCAAACAAAATCTGATGAAAAATAAAGATTTCACATATTTCTTTTAATTGCAATTTGGTCCCTTTGACCCCTTATAGCTTGGAAACGGTAAGAGCTACGCCAAATCAATTGAATATTACTTAAAGCTTACAATGAGAGGAATGCAAGGAAAAAAATCCATCAAAATCTAATGAAAAATAAAGATTTCACATATTTCTAATAATTGCAATTTTGGCCCCTTTGACCCCTTATAAACTGGAAAAGGTAAGACCTACATCAAATCTGTTGATAAAATACAGAAAGCTTGCATTAAGAGGAATCCAAAGAAAAAAATCCCATCAAAATCTGAGCTAAAATAAAGAGTTCACATATTTCTAAAAATTGCAATTCTGGCCCCTTTGAACCCTTATAGCTCAGAAACGGAAAGAGCTACGCCAAATCTGTTGACATACCTCTGAAAGCCTACAATGAGAGGAATATAAGGGAAAAATCCCATTGAAATCAGATGAAAGAAAAAAAAATTCGGTAATTTGCAAATTTGCAATTTTGGCCCGTTAGGCCCCTCATAGCTTGGAAAGGCAACAAGTTATAAAAAAATCTGGTGGTGCAGCGCTATGTTTATTTTTCATAAGGAATCCATTGCAAAAAACTGCATCAAAATCGGACTAAAAAATAAAAACATTGAAATTTTTGAAATTCGCCCCTTTTGGGCCCCATTTATCTCGTGAACGGTACATGCCACGCGAAATCCGTTGCATACTGCAGATTGGACATTTTCTAAGGAGTTTACTGGAAGAAACCATCGAAATCCGATAAAAAATAAAGATTCTACAGTCAAATATGTGAAAACAACCAATTTAACCCCTTTTGGGCCCTTCTGAAACGGGCGGGACCAGGGACATAAAATTGTGACCCGGGCTTAAGAATGTGCAAAAAACATCACACTAAGATTTGAAAATGATCTGTTTACTGGAACCAAAGTCATGCTGTCCACAGACACGAAAATACGCAATTTTACCCCTTTTTTCTGAAACGGGTGGGGCCACAAACCCGAAATTACAACCCGGGATTAACCTTATGCCAAGAAACCTCATACTGAAATTTGAAGATGATCCGTCCACTAGAAACAAAGTTATGCTGGCCACAGACGCCGACGACTGCGCCATACCACAATACGACCGCAAAATTTTTGCGGTCGTCTAAAAATCACATTTTCATCTTCTTCTCTGAAACTACTGAAGCAAATTCAACAAAACTTTACAGGAATGATGTACCAAAGGTCCTTATCAAAGATTGCTAATTTCGTTCCGATCCGATAAAAACATGGCCGCCAGCGCGGAACATAGTTAAACATTGAACCCTATGGAAAATCACATTTTTATCTTCTGCTCTGACACCACTGAAGCAAATTCAACCAAACTTTACAGGAATGAAGTATGGAAGGTCTGTTACAATGATGGCTAATTTCGTTCGGATCCTATAAAAATCATGGCCACCAGCTCTGAACTTAGGTTTAACACTGTACTCTATGGGAAATATCACATTTTCATCTTCTCATCGAATAACTGCTGAAGCAAATCAAACCAAACTTTACAGGAATGATGTATGGAAGGTTTTTTTTACAATGATTGCTCATTTCTTTCGGATCCAATAAAAAATATGGCGGCCAGCTCTGAACTTAGGTTTAACATTGGACCCTATGGGAAATATCACATTTTCATCTCCTCCTCTGAAACTGCAGAAGCTAATTCAACAAAATTTTACAGGGATGACTTGCAGGGCACAATTTTCAAAGGGGACAAACTAAGGACAGTTGTGACCAAGTATGGTTCCAATTTGCCATGTAGTCTCAGGGGAGAAGATCTTTTAATGTGTTTACCCATAGGATCAAGTGTTAAACTTAGTTCCCCGCTGGCGGCTTTCTCGTATCTGATGGGGGCTTGCCGATCACACTTTTCAAAGGGGACTAATTAAGGACAGTTGAGGCCAAGTATAGTTCCAAGTGGCCAAGTGGTCTCAGAGATGATCTTTGTGTCCTCATGTGAGGGCTAGTGTTTACTTGTATTCCCAGCTGGCGGCCATCTTGGATGTGATGGGGACTTGTCATACGCATTTACAATGGGGACCAGCAAAGGACGATTGTGACCAAGTATGGTTCTAATTGGACAAGTAGTCTCACAGAAGATCTTTGAAGGGTCAGTCCAATGTTAAACTAAGTTTCCCGCTGACGGCCATCTTGGAAGAAGTTGGCAACCTTCATCATGAAGATAAAATGTAGTCCTTGGCATATTGAACATTTTTGCATTAAACCGTAACCTCTATTTCAAATCCCTTTAGAAATACAAGATACGTTTTTGCAATTTAAAATTTACACCCCTCTATAGTTATTTTTATAAAAGAATTTATAAATTACAATTTTGAAAATTTTACGAAAAAGAGCTATAACATCAAAACGGATTTTTTTTACTCCTTCTAAATTCCAGGGCAGGTAGATCTTTTTATGCTTGCCAGTTTAATTCTATTCAGAAACGGTTTTTCAGTTAGTTCTCATTAAATGGAATTTTTTACCCCTATGTCCTCTACTCCTGAGACGGACGTCAAATTAAGACAAAAATGACAAAAAGCAGAAGACAAACTTAGAAAAAGATATGAACTTTTGATAGCCTTACTTAGTCCATACACTAGAAAAACCCGGTGGCAGGGTTAAACCGGTTTTTGGGTATCAAAACATCTTTTTCACTTTTAAAAATAATTAAGAAAAAAATAAACTACAATATTGATAGACTAGAAATTACAGGAACACTATCTCATATAAGAAAGGAATAAGACAAAATGTGACTCAATTAAAATGTAGTCATTTCCTTCAGACTGCCGGCTAGCTCAGTTGGTCAGGTCTTCAAAAATAACATTTGTCGCAGCATGGAGGACAAATTACACTCCAAACGTGTATATCATGCCAACCAAGAGATGAAATACAAATAGTCAAAAGTATTATTTAAGCTATAAACATTTTATTTATTTATTTTTTGTTTTTGTACGTGACTTAGACTTCAAGATAAAGAACAACACTTATAGTGATTTCCAATTGCTTAATCATAGGATGAGTTTGCACTGGGCAATTACACCATACACATTTATTTGTTATTTTTTCATACTGTCAAAGCTGGTTAAAAAATGACGTTGAACTGTTAAGGGAACATTACCACATGCTCCGAGAAACTGGTTTCCTGCTACATGTACATGTAATATTTTCCTTATGGAGGAACCATTTCCTCATAGAAGTTATGCATGTGTTTATACGCTTTCATGAGGCGTGCTCGTTACATTTCGTTCAACTTTAGATTTCAGGGCTAATTTTAATTGCTCTTGAACATAGTATTTTCACCAAAGAATATAACGTTCCTAAACAGAAATTGATATAATCTTCTAATGTCATGTTCTCCATGGAAAACATTAGTACATAATCTCCCTGTACCAAAGTTAAGAATATTTATGGCCAAATAAAATTGACAATATATTAGACCAGGAAAGCATGGTAGAACCAAGTCATTAAGCAATTCTTTCATTGTTTTTCTTCATCTTGGAGTCACCATGAGTCACCACACCCAAACGTAAATCTAATTGGGACAGACGTCATATTCCCAACTAGGAACAGACAAACAGACATTTTTTTTGCATCACAAAAGTGGAAGAGGGAAGATAATTTAATGAGCAAACCCTTTTGATATTGGAATTACCATCCCTTTTACTAAATGCAAATGAGACAAATGGTTTAAAAATCATGGCAAAAAAACTGGTAATAGAACAACGCTTTCTTATTAAAACTTTATTTTGAGGTATTGGTGTCATGTGACGAGATATATATAGAAACTAATGACGTGAAAACATGTGTTAAGTGACCTCATTTCAATTATTATTCTTTAGTCCTGTGATTGGTAAATGACACCTCCTGTTTTGTTAACGATTTTGTTTGTGTAATGCACTTGTAAAATTGTATGACAGAGTTACCGGCGTTGGCGGTAACAATTTAGTATATAAATGGGGGTAATAACAAAATTACCAAGTCGTCAAGAGTCGAAGAATATTAAACAAAAGACAAATCATATTGAAACCATCGGAAAAATTATCGACCACAATGGTCCTCAATTTGTAAAGGCATTTTAAAAGAAATGGCGGGTTGACAAATGAGACAATCATTCTGAGGTCTAAGGAAAACATATGGGTTATACAGATGTATCAAGGTAGTTACCACCTTTGAATACAAGTAATAAGAATTTCATAAAAATAATCTGCATTGGAAGGGCAATTAAAAAGGAAAAAATAGCAGGTTGTTATGCTTGATTTTGAGATACATCAATGACAAATTTGGCCAGAAAATTCCGATTTTCTAGGTTTTTCATACACGAAGTAAAGAAATTTGTAGAACTTGAAAATGGGGTGAAGGAGTAATGTCAATCATGATTTTTTTTCTTAAATTCCTTAGAGGTACATGCTTTTAGAATATAACATAAAAAATGGGGGTTCACGGGCAAAATAATTTTCCTATTATGATATGGAAAAGGACAGAAATATAACTAAACGTTAGAAATCAACAGTGTAGCAACTACCATAAGTATAAATGTTAGAAGGGTAATGTTAGTAATTCACAGGTAAGCAACATATAGTGTTTCTTAATGTCATTTATGAATAAAATAATACCTGAAACAAGTAAACAATATCTTGTATCTGCTGTTTGATTATGTTTCTGAAGTACTAGTGTCGAATATTGGTTGTCGTATGTCCATTCAGTATAATTATCTGTACAACTTATTACTGAAACGCCATTTAATTGTATCTCACTTGCGCACGATTCTTGAATGTTTTTGGTAAAAACGTTTGACGACATTACGAAAAATTTACTTATTATTTCACAAGAACATGAAGATTCCTCTACATTTGAATGTGCATAATATCCGTCGATCACAACATCTGTACCTTGTGCTGTACCTTGTTTGCAGAAACTTAACACTGGAACTAAATTAAAATTACGCAATAAATAAGTGACCGTAGCATTATAATTTTCATATTTTTGTCTGATGTACTCATGTTATCTGTTTAGGTTATGTCAATTACTATCAATGGAATAGTTTGTAATATAATTGTATGGAGAGATCCTAGTCAGTTGTTATAACTGGTGTTCAATTCAATTGATTTATTAGTCAAGGAAATTATGTTTAATGTAATGAAATTTTAGGCAAATAGTAAAAAAATAAATATAACTTAATTTACATGTACATCAAAATTTAAGGATGGTCATTCCTCGGGTTTTTTGAAATTGTGTCTGACTTTGGAACTCTCCCATTTGATCTTTTATTATGTATGATCAAATGATACACATTGACTATCCATTTTCTTTTCAAAAGATGATTGCATGAAATTTAAGAAGACTTTTTGCTGAAATTCTCAAGATTCCTTCATAGCCTTAAACTGGTATTTGATTATTTTGTATGCATCAATGTTTAATAGTTGTATTGTAAAAAGCTAAAGCTATGTTTTATGCTTATGAAAGTATTCCATATCGGTAAACAGGAAGTTGATGTTCGACAGGTCTGGAATTGGCAAGCGCAATACGGAACCTCATACTTGAGTCACATACAAATTTTCAATTTGCTGTGATATGTGGTTGCTGAGTGGGACGAATAACAACAACAACAACACCGCGCAACACGACTGAAGTGATCCCTACATTTATATGTCGCCCCACAGTACGTGAGCACTCGACACAAAAATGGGTCAGAGTGCTTGCTGCAAAACTGCCGCCGGATAGCTCAAGAAGACTAGTCTTCTAGTTTAACAGTCGCACTACGGAAGAGAAATCAAACTAAAAACTTGCCGAAGGATTTAGTAAAGATTCGTCTTCCGGATGCACTACTAAGCCACTTTCTAATCTCCTTACCACTTTATTGACCGCAGTCAGAGATGGCCTGAAAAGTTACTGTGATAAAGTCTACTCCAAGAGGAGCGTCAAATGAGATGTTGATTCTAAAACATCTAAAGATCTACTTGAACAGCTATCCTCTAACAATTTTACCCATTGCCACAGCAAACAAACTTTTGATTTTTCTACTCTTTATACTACCCTGCCACACAATAAATTGAAAACAGTAATTTTGGGTTTGATACATTAGTGTTTCTGCACTAGAACGGAGAACGCAGATATACTTACTTAGTAGTAGGAAACATATTTTGTAAACAACCACATCGAGTAAAACAAGAACACAGAGAATGACGTAATCAAGATGTTGGAATTTTTAATTGATAATATTTTTTCGAATTTGGAGGTCACGTTTTTCAACAGACAATCGGGATTCCCATAGGAATTAATTGCGTGTGACTTTTGGCTGATCTCTACCCTTTCTCGCATGAGGCCAAGTTTTACAAGGGCTAACATAGAAAAAACAAGAACATTAATCCCAGTCCTTTAATTTCAGCTTCCGCTACACAGACGATGTACTTTCTCTTAATAATCTAAAATTCAAGGATTATTTACACCAGATCTATCCCAATGAGCTTGAAATTAAAAAGACTACTGATACACCTACTCCAGCTTCGTACTGAGATCTTTTTATATACATTGATGGACGTTTGAAATCTAAGCTATATGACAAACGTGATGATTTTAACTTCCCAATTGTGAATTTTCCCTTTCTGAGCAGCAATATACCTACCTCTCCCAGCCTATGGAGTGTGCATTGCACAGTTGATTCAAAACTTTCGGCATGTAGTTTATACAGTGATTTTTTTAATACAGCAAAAACACTGTCCCAAAAGTTGCTTAGTCAGGGATTTGTTCAGCCTTTAGTGCTTCCATCCCTTCAGAAATTCTATGGCCGTCACCATGTTCCAAAAGTTGCTTAGTCAGGGATTTGTTCAGCCTTTAGTGCTTTCATCCATTCAGAAATTCTATGGCCGTCACCATGTCCAAAAAGTTGTTTAGTCAGGGATTTGTTCAGCCTTTAGTGCTTTCATCCCTTCAGAAATTCTATGGCAGTCACCATAACATCATTGACACATATGACGTGTCTATGTCCCAAATGAAAACGGACATTTTCAGCTATTACATCAAGGTTTTCGTTATCATAACCTAGTTAAAACCTTTACTCAATTTCATCATCGATATAAAGACTTAGTGCATAAATACAATGCAACCTTTAAACATCTAATCAAGGCTGGCATTTCCCATCCCTTATTTAACGGTAATGTTTTACATAAGAGTAAAAAATACTTAAACTCGCCTAACAAACTTATAAAACCTTTAAATCGTCTAATTCATAAGGGTTATAATTACGATATTGTCGTCAAGTCATTACATATGGCCTTCTTTGGTATTAACATTGATTTTTTGATAGGGTCTTTGCATTTTAACTAAACACATTCTAAATTTCTAAAATCAGTATTGCATGGACACGGGTTTTGTATTCCGGTATATACATGAAATCATTATGCTAAACTCCTCACAGGAAGGGATCTTGATGGAAGCTGTATACTGAGGGTACATAACTTAATTTGTCAGTTGGTAATGGGTCTGGAGCTGTCATGTCAGTTAACTGCTAGTAGTCTCTTGTGATTTCATGTTTGTGTCCGTATATTTAGTTCTCTCAGTTTCATTTCTCACAATTGACTCAGTCCTGTTGCCAACTGAATTTTACTGTTATTACGATTGTTTCTTGATTTATCACATTGGCTGTAGGGGGAAGGTTTGGGCCCAATAAAAGTAGTTTAACCCCGCCGCAGCAGGTTTGCGCCTGTCCTAAGTCAGGAAATTTATTAAGCCATTGTGTTTCTTGTCTGTTTTCTAGTTAGTTCACTTTATGTCTATGGGAGTCTAGGATGATGTTTATTTCGCTGAACTTGATTACTCTTTATTTAGGGGCCAACTCCGACCTGCCGTTTGGTGTGGGGTTTCCTCACCGTTCATTGAAGATCTTATGATGGCTTTGAGTTGTTATTACTCCCCCTTCGGTCGTTGTCGCTTTGACACATTCCCCGTTTCCCTTCTTTTTCCTATTTTCAGCTAGATTCCACGTCTTCACGGATTTGACATTATCGGCTTTGACTCAACCCTGGATTGACTCACTGATAGTGTGACGGGTGCCGCTAGCGGAGCAGGACATGCTTACCCTTCCAGAGCACCTGATGTCACTCCCGGTTTTCATAGGAGTTCACACTTTATTTTACTGCCGTTGTATTTCAGTAGAAATGAGCAGTTATCAGTGAGAGGCCAGTATACGCGTAAAATCTTCAGGTTTTGGATTCCAAAGCCAATTTAACGGATTCCTCTAGAATATCCCGTCGATATTCACTATTACGTAGAGAATGCAAGTTATGTCTCAAGTTTTCTAGATTTTTTTATCAGTTTCCGGCATTTTTATTTTAAATTCATTTCCGTGAAATCGAGTATGAGAAATGTCTTTGGAATATGCTGTTTGCGAGTCACCCTATATTTAGATATCAAATATTCATATCTTCTGTAAAATTTCTTAAAAGTATTTAATAATTTATGAAATCCGTTCCTTGTCGTAAAATTTGGATGTGAGGATAAGGTTACGTTCATTAAAATATTCATATATAGAGCTACGTGCAACTCTGTTATCTATATATCTTATGCTCATTAAAAATAGTCAAAAGTAAGAAAAACGCAAGGAATCGTACAAGTGGAGATATGTACATCCAGTAAGATGGGGCTAGAGGTAAAGGAATGTGGACGTCATAAAAAAGGAAAACGAGTAATAGTGAAATCAAAATAATCCCTTTATTGTAATAGTTAAAATTTTATCAGAGTCAATGATGAAACTTAGATCCAGAATAGGGCAATATTTAACATCATTGTTTGCTTGATTGCTTGATTAAGTTTCAGTTCTTGGTTGGTAAATGGTGCTGACATAATCGAAAAAAACGAGGATTGTCAATATAAAGGATATCGTCAATGTACCTGCTGTAATCATTGAAAATTGAAGTAAGTTTATGACTGTTTTGTAAGGTTCAATTTGTAGTTTTTCATGATGTCCTGTTCGTAACAGATCATATCTTACGAAAGGATCTGGAGTAAATGAACATGAAACCATAACAGACGTGTTAACTCCAACTGCAATTAATTTTAATGAGCTGAATGGCCATTTCAGAAATTAATTCAACATCAGCAGCACTAGAACCAAAACAAAAAAGGCAACAATTTCAAAATAATGTTTAAAATGCATAAACCAAACAAAATCCGAAAAATCAGTAAAATAAAATAGAGCTAAGGACAAAACTACGATAGAGAGAGTGAAACCCTAGGGTTTAGAATTTACATAAAGCTAAATAAAAGTAATAAACAAAGTGTACACATCAGATATATTCTCATGTACAAGTACACCATGTCTAAGAAAAATAGACGACATACATCTCAAACACGAGGATGGTTTTACCAACCCCACACTGCATTAAAAGACAAACTCCTGTATTAAATATTTTACGAAAGAATATGGAGTACATGAACATGAGACTATAACACATGTGTTAACTCCAACTGCAATAATTTTAATGAGCTGTATGTCCATTTCAGAAATTGATTCCACATCAGCAGCACTAGAACCAAAACATAAAAAATCCACAATTTCAAAATAATGTTTAAAATGCATAAACCAAACAAAATCCGATAAATCTGTAAAATAAAATAGAGCTAAGGACAAACCTACGATGGAGGGAGTTAAACCTTAGGTTTTAGAATTTACATAAATTTAAATAAAAGTCATAAACAAAGTTTACACATGAGATATAATCTCATGTACAAGTACACCATGTCTAAGAAAAATAAAGAGCATACATTTCAAACACGGGAAATTGTTTTACCAACTCCACACTGTATTAAAAGACAAACTCATGTATCACATAGTTTACGAAAGAATATAGAGTAAATGAACATGAGACCATAACACATGTGTTAACTCCAACTGCCTTGATTTTAATGAGCTGTATGGCCATTACGGAAATTATTTCCTCATCAGCAGCACTAGAACCCAAACACAAGAAATCCACAATTTCAAAATTATGTTTAAAATGCATAAACAAACGAAACCCGAAAAATCTGTCAAATGACATAAAGCTAAGGACAAAACTACGACGGAGAGAGAGTTAAACGTTAGGTTTTTGAATTTACATTAATTTAGATAAAAGTTATAATCAAAGTGAACATTACAAGGCCGACGGAATCACATTAATCCAGAGTCAAAAGAAAAAAATAATGATAACATAAGATATCATGTACAGACCACTCACAGTCTGAACTTTAAAAAACTGTGGTTTTATAAATGACTTAGTCCGTAACAGAAACCGTTGTCCGTTACAAAACAAGCAAAAACGAATCTATGAGCTTAAAAAGCGTTTAATATCAACTGATATGAGTCATATCGTAATGCCATATGAGAGTACTGTAAACGTATTAATTTTCTCGGATGCCAATTTTCTCGGTTGTTAGTTTTCGCGGTTTCTTGAACTGGGCCATGTTAGCAGGTTTCAATTTTGGCGGTCTTTAGGTAGTTATTATATACTTCTGATTGTTTCTGAGATATTCTCGGGTACTTATTTTTCGCTGCTTTTCTCAACCGCGAAAATATCGAAAATTACTACCTTCACAGTATTTCCTCTTATACCAAGAATAAATCTCTTCACGACAAATCGTGAATTAAAAAGGTACTCTATGAAAAGAACAGAGAAAGAATAATAAAATATTAATTTTGAATAGAAATAGATAAGCATGCTAAACACCCATATCTACCTGTGTGACATATAGAAATTGCAGCATCAGTTTTACATGGAGAGACATCCGCTGTTGCTGGAAAGAAAAAAAATATGTATTGTTAGAACAAATGTTTATTTATCCATGCTCTCTAGATATTTCAGTTATTGTGTACCTATTCTTGAGAGAGCATATGGATGTACTATCATTCTTTTGCATTTTAATATGTTTTGCAATGTTCAGATGTTATTCTGGCCACTTTTCAGTGCCGACATCTAACTATTTTATAATATCAGGTTTTCTCAATATCGCCTTGACGCATGCCAAGTGTAGTCAATATGTTGTAATTGTTAACTAGCTTATTGTTCATTGCCCTATGGTGACTTCAAGATGAAGAACAACAATTAAAGAAAAATAAAAAAGGATATGTAAAAGCATCATTTAGAAGAAATAAAAATGTATAAAAAATACAGTATTTTTTTTCGATTTCAGGAAAAAGAATTGAATGAAACTACACAGGAAGTATATTGTAGTCAGTTAAAGCAGCGGGAGAAACTCTTTCATTATATATCATAAAGTCGTTTCAAACGTTTTTTACTGCCAAATTATATTGAAGGAAAATGAATGGCCTTTCATTTGCATATGTGCATGTCGGACATACATTGGTAAAGTAAACTAGATAGTTGTATCACTCTAGATGGTCACTCCTCAAGTTTATTATATCGAGGATTTAAAATTATTTTTTTTATTTATTAGAATATCGATCATACATCATTTTAAGCATGAAATATTAACAGGTCAGTGTGGCCGTTTTGAGATTTAAACGCCTGAAATTTTGGCGGGAAACCGAACTTCTCTAGATTTTTCATTCACTTTGCATTAAAGTTATAAACCTTTGAAATGCGATGAAGGAATATCAAGAATTTCACCAAATCAATTGTCAGAAGTGTATTGAAGATGTATACTTTCATATTTTGAAAAGAAAAGTTGGGGTCAGTGTACAAAATTTTCTAATGCATCATAATGGATAAAATAAGACAATCCGAAAGTCAGAGACAGTTTCAAAAACCTGAGGAGTGACCATCCTTAAAATATTAGTGACTTTATACGAAGGATTTAAGCCAAGAGATAAATTACTGTACTTTCATGGCACATATGCTAGATTCTATTTAAAAAACGAAATTCCTCCAGGTAAAAAGACAAATTCGCTTTGATGTAAGCTTATCTCTATTAACTTTCAAGAATGCATATTTGTGTACATTTTTTTATCACTGTTTCTCTTTATAATCAGGGAAATCACCACAAGGGAGACAACTTTTCATAGAACAATTACGGAACGTCTAACCAATAAAATTGCAGAAATCTAAACACATCTGATAAACTTTTTCATTTTAACAAAAGCAACACAGAAACTGACATCTGGACTTTAGCATATTGCGAGACTTATATTACAAACAAAACATTACTTTCAGAAGCGTATATCTATTGATGGACTTGTTTATATATTATACAATTATCACCCTAGATAGTGTTTGACCCACATCCGGGAGCTTGCTTGAGGTTGAGTTCAGTTTCAAGGGGAGAGAAACCGCTGTTTCACACACTATCTGGGTTGGTAAATATTATATTATATCGAATTTTCTTGTTTACAAGTTGACCTTCCTATGCGACCCAACGTTAACCGGTTGACCCAGCGAAATATCAAATATCATGTGACACGATTTGGACAAATCAGATTATAGATATTTAAATGAATATGTAACATGAAACACCACAATGTTTATTCGTCAAATTTTCTGTTGACATAACTCCAGAAGAAGTATGCATTCTGACTCTAAAATTAAATATTTTGTTAAAACAACATGCATACCAGGTTTTAACACAGTTTGTCATTTCGCTTATTGTTGAAGGCCTCATGTTGAAGGCCTAATGGTGACTTCAAGATGAAGAACAACAATAAAAGCGTTGTTCCTTTGCTTGTTTTTTACCATGTATTTGTAGAGACTTTGTCTCATGTGCATTTACTCCATATCCTTTTATTCACCATTGTTATCGGTCATAAGGATATAGACACGGACGGACGGACAGACACAATGCTGAGATTATCAAATAATACCCTGCCACTTTTGTGGAAGAAAAAAAAAACATATCTCAAAATAAAAACAAAACAAACATAAATGAAAAAAAAAAGAATAATCATCATAATATAAAACTAGAATTGCAATTGCGAGCAATAGCCGATGTCACCCCAGACAACCAATTTGATGATCCCATCTCATTTGCAGCGTCAAAATGTACAAAGAAATCAATTTTCCTTGAAATCGGACAATGTTGACGTATTTTGGCGGCCATCTTGGAAATGGCAACCATTTTGAAATTTTAAACACACAACATAAAACTTCAGATGGTGGTCCACCTTTTTGCAAAGTTTGAAATCAATTCATCCCGCAATTTCAAAATAATCGCTCGGACAAGATTTATTGGAAGAATAAGGAAAAAAATAATAAGACGAAACGTAGAATAACAACATGTCACTCCGACTACGTCTATATTATTACAAACTATTAGAAGTGTCTGACCAGAAGAACATTTTTTGCAGATACAATCAACCATGAGACGAAAATGGAAACAAATCTATAAAACTGCATATAATGAAGAAAATCTAGAAGCCTCTGTGAATGCTGTAACTAAAAATGAAATGTCTTAAAGGCAAGTAGAAAAGGGGTTTAATGAACCAAGATCGACCTTAAGAGACCTTGAGGTCGAAAAAATAAAAGGATCGTCATTGCAGGAAAAAAGGGGGATTCCGGAAAACTTATATAACAAAAATGGTACAAAGAGCGATCATGGCTTCATTAAAAATGGGAGTAGGGGTTACAACGCTTAAAATGCTAAAAAGGGACAGTTTGATATGCAAAAAAAATAAACTCCATTTACTGAAATCAAGCCAGTGAACGGAACCCTGATATTTCACTACGTAAACAAGAAAAATAACGATATAAAGAATTTGTACTCTTAATCCAATTAAAACTAGAGATCACTTGAATGCCTTTTATTTAATGATGCATGCTCTATATAAACCAAGTTATGGCGTGCTAATTCATGAGAGAATTTATCATATGGATATACTATCATACTTTAAAATTTTGTAATTTTTAAATGTTATTCTGACTACCCGTTAATAGTTCCCACATCTCACTTTACTATACGGATGACGGTGATTAGAAGATTGAATTTTTGTTGACGATACCGTATCCATTACAAGAAAGGACACGGATGTAGCATTTTCGATATCTAGCACTGAATTTCATTTACACCGCTGCTAGGGGCCGTCTTGAATTTTGTTATTACCCCTAGTTAAAATGAGGTATGAGCAAAACTTATTGTTATACCTTTTAAAATTTTCCTTATATAAATGCATTGGGGGAAAAAACGACAATTTATCTGTTTTATTTCTCATACCAAAAAACGATCTGTTGACCAGTCAACAGTTTTCAGTCTGTTGACCGACACCGATCTGTTGACCACCTGCCTTATTTTGATTGGTTAAAAAATATCACGCCCATATCACATGATCTCCTGACGTCTGCATAACCGAATTGGCGATGTGAATTCTATTCGGATGAAATTGGACGTATTCATTGAACATGAAAAGGTATAACAAAACAGTTATAGACTGGGTCCTCAAACAACAGCTGTTTTGTTTGACCCTCTGACTAAACTGTTGCACTCAGCCTTCGGCTTCGTGCAACAGTTCAGTCCTCGGGTCAAACAAAACAGCTGTTGTTTTCGGACCCAGTCAATAACTGTATATTGTTGAAGGCCTTATGGTGACTTCAAGATGTCGAACAACAATAAAGGCGTTGCTCCATTGCTTCATTTAACCATGTATTTGTAGGGACTTTGTCTCATGTGCATTTACTCCATATCTCTCATTGTTTATTAATGAAAATGATTATATATGGAAAATGAGTGAGACAAGCGTGTATCTAGAGTATGAGTGAGACAAGCGTGTATCTAGAGTATGAGTGAGACAAGCGTGTATCTAAGAGTATGAGTGAGACAAGTGTGTATCTAGAGTATGAGTGAGACAAGCGTGTATCTAGAGTATGAGTGAGACAAGCGTGTATCTAGAGTATGAGCTGATATGTATTGTTGGTGAAAAGGGGATTGCTGGAAGAGTAGAAACATCTACGGAGTCGATTGATTACCGTTTTGATTACGGCGAACGCTTTTGGTAAAAAGTTATCCCTTCATTGTTGCTCGTGGAAAAAGACGTATCAAAATTTTATGGGCTTTTATGTCTCCATTGAATCAACAAACTCAGTATGGGCTATTCAGCAAATTGGTTTGATGGACAATAATATTTTACTTAATTGATGAACCCTTTCCCGTCCTTCTATATACTTAGTTGAAATATCGCCCACTGGACTTTCAACTCTAACTAATCAATCAATCTTCATCATATAAATTGGACTGGTCATTAATAATTTAATAGAAATCTAGGAGCATTAGCCAGTATGAAATGATATTTATTTTTGATCGCAAATATTTGATACTGGGAGCCAGATTCAGTACATTAACCTCCGTCTTATACAATATTAAGCCAAAAGAGCACATGTTCAAAACAACAGAAATTGATACATCACGGTGCGTCGTCCGTCAGAAGTATACTTTTTTCCTATAAGAATCCAATCGCTCTAGACGGGTTTTGATGTTAAGGTCAACTCAGCTTTATACAAATTAAGAATGAATGAACTTATTTGATGCATTTTTGCTTCGATATATTTCTCTCTATTGTTTTATTTTATTTATTCATTTATTTATTCACGTGATCTCACATATGAAGTTTTTAAAATGTGCATATGCATAAATTTCTGCATAAGTGATTTCATAAACCTTTTTCTTGAATTTTTTTTTTGTTTTTAAAATTCAAATATCAATTTAATAAGAATCCAAAGAGGTCATATCTTTTTTTCATATGATTAAATGTTGAGCTAGATTATAATGTGAAATGTTTTTCAAATAACTTGGATAGATATTTTATATGAAAACACTTGTTATTCTTACGTGTAAGACAGATAAGTCATGATGTTTCACTTGTCTATATATTTTATATAGGGTTGTTCGATATTAAACGGTATGTTACAGACTATACACGGGAACAAACTTTTGTCTTCAGTTTCAATTTAAGCAGCAATGTGTAAAAAAAAAATTCCGCACACTATGAAACTGAACCTCCTTCAATAATTTGTCATCCTTTTTACTTGACACTACAACCGTTCGATGTTATACCGCAAATACCGTTTTTGTCAAACTGACCTAAACTTTTCATTATCAATATAAACTGGACATTTTTCACAAAAATTGCACTTCGCTTTATTTTACATGACATCAATCGATTTGATTGAGTGCATTGTGTCTCAAGTTTGTACCTATCGACTATATTTCGATATTTAAAAAGAAATTTTATGACAATAGTATTCGACATGCTCTGAAATGTTGCGTCTTGATATGTTTTACTTGAATGTAATATTTTGTATGTTTTTCATACAAAGCACAAAAAAAATTAGAATTTATTTAGAATGCGAATCCCTTAGGACGATAAATTCAGGCTTCAGACAATATCATTCTGAAAGGGGGTCAAACCTGCAATTTCATCCAATGATAACATCATAGATATATCAGACTGATTTTTAGACAAACTTAAGGTTTTTAACCAAATATTTTGAATACTTTCTATAACATTTTTTCAATGACTTTGACTTTGCATTTTGCCCGCCAAAAGATAAATATATTTATATGTGGGTTTCTTCCACAAACAAGAGTTATATACTAGTATAGGCTATCATTACTATTCATGTAAAAAATCTAGTTAGAATTGTACTACTATTTAGACATATAACAAAGCATTTATAGTACTCGTATAATATGCATTGGCATATAACACCTTAATATGCTTGGGTTGGTGCTAAGAAATCACTTGATGATCAATAGGAGGAGCTCTCTTTTTAATTGACAATTATTTCATTCTTGTTCATCCTAGCACTTTTTTGTGACAAGGGAGGAGCTTTCATCTTGATTGACAATAATTTCATTCTTGATCATCTTAGCACTTTTAACAATAATTGTGTCATTAATATAAAGTTAATGCAGAGATTGAATAATGAAGAAACTTAATCTACATTCAACTAAAAATCACATGACCAGCATCTGTTCTTCGTTTGTACATGTATTAGTCTTTTCTGATTAGGTTGAAATACATGACTATGTATATCCATATTCTAGACTAATAACATTACAAGATTTGTAAGAAAAGCATTCAGAGTAATTATACAATAATAGTAGATTTTCCATGTATTATGTCCAAACCCACTATTATTGTATAATTAAATGCATGTTCCCCGTTTCCCTTCTTTTTTCATATTTTTACAGAATGTGACACAGGAATTTGATGCACCATTCCTCTTAACTGGGGGATGATAAAATCTATTCATATTTGGTGTTATGAGGAGATACAAAAAGAAAAAATGAAAACCTTTGAACATGATTTTATTATTACAAAAATATTGAATGCACTTAACTAGGAATATTAAAATGTAGATCAAGGAAACACAAACAACCAATGTTGTAGCTCCTGCCTCCACTTTTACTTATCAGATCTATAACAAAGGAAACTAGTACCAGACTGTATTCATGTCGGGTTCACGCATATGCTTATTTTCGAATACCCTAAATCCGGGTACTTTTATTATAACATGGAATCGTATCGGTCAACCCGAAAGTTCCGCATTATGTATGGTTTTCCGAGTACAAATGTAATACGAGTACGTTTTCTATCAAATCATAGGTGGGAATCAAAGCAGAATTGGATAACAAGTCGATATTTGAAACATTTTTAAGCGAAAAACGTTGATACACCCACTGTCAAATTCAGCAGATATGCAACACAGGTAGACATTTACAACCCTTTAACATTTTGAATCATACAAAAACAATTTGTATTTAAATTTAGTAATGTTAGTAGTTTTCCTGAGAGTTTTTCTGGTATCTGTATCATCTTTTACATAAATGTTGCACCGTTTGTGTAAACAAAACTAACAATGCAAACAGATAACAGTGGATTTAAACTAAACTTTGACCTAAAGTATGACACGATATAATGATATATCCGGGAAGAAAAATAATTACAAAAGAATTCGTAAAATAGCTAAATGAACTTTGTGTGTTATCCTTGTATATGCTTTGTTTCATATTATTGAAATTCGATATTTAAAATTAATATTTAATATCATTTAATATTAAAATCTGACATGGGATTTAAATTAAACTTAACGTAAAGTTTGATACGATATACTGATACATCCGGGTGGAAAATATTTCAAAGAGTTCGTAAAAAGAGCTGAATGAACTTTTTGTGCTATCCTAGTAGTCGTATTTGGTTTGTGTCATATCATTAGAATTTGACATAGAGGTAGTACACGATTAAAACAAGTAAACCCACACAAGTAAAAGATTCTACAATTGCCTAATCAATGATAGGTTTAGTCATATAAAGGCAGGTTTTTCTGCCTTCTAGCTACTTGACAAAAGCCATGTTTAATACATGTAAAAGTGCGTAGCGATTTTTCATAGAAAAACACAAACAAATAACCCATGTTGTAACCTGTAAAGATTTGTGTTTCTTTAAATATATGACTTCCGTGCGTTATATTGTTTACACTTCTATACTCCAAAAATTCAAATATTCCCAATCAATTTAACCTTTTTTACTTTGTTTTTAATGTTTATTGCCACAGATGGCGGGTTGTTTCGTTTGTTTATCTCGATAGGTAGCGCTAATTCGGCCATACTCAATTACACCTGCATGGCATACGCTTTTATAAATTAAGTTTTAAGATAGTCTGGTATGGAATATATTATACCGTTTTGCATTCTAATACTTTTAAGTTTAGAATGTAGCAATAAATCAACTCTATCATTAATGAAGCAAAGAGAGACTTTTCTTCAACTCGCACGGTGTACCTTATATTCAGACAAAATCAAGTACGACATGTATACCTTCACGAGTTTACCCTAAAAGCTTTAACACAGAATGGATGATAAACTCGTTCATTTTAAATGTACAATGTTGTATTGCCTTCCGTACTTTGTTACAACTCGAGGAAACACGCGCTTGCTGCATTTCATCACTTGCCGCGATTCCTACTTTTGTAGTAATTTATTTAGCACCAGTGGAAGTCTTGTCTTATTGTTCATATCAAATGACTCGGTCAATGTGCTAGATGCAGTTGGATATAAAATCGTCAGACACAAATTGTCAGACTATTTCACAATACTATCGAGATTACATATCGTAAAATTCATAGCGGAATGATAATTTGTTTGTTGATTTTGACTGTCATGATTATCGTGATAAAATTCATCATTTGTATACGTTTCAAAGATTTTAAGTGAATAAAAGCACTTCAGCGTTCAGAGTCACAACAGGAAAAAAAAACTTAAATCGATATCCTATACGCGTTACTGAGAATATATCATGCTTTGATTATAACTGAAGTTGAATCTGATAAAAATTTATATATAGGTACTTGTTGTAAATGTTGCATTATTTATAGAGATGTAAAGTCATGCAATAAACAAAGGTACGAAAGCCGAGTTGCGAATATTTGTGATTTTCATAAATACATACGGCTTTTGCTAGTGCGGGTACCAAGTCCGTCTATCCCGAGTTCCTATCGTTATTTATGTTTGTCTCTTGTTTTCATTATTGTTTTTTCTGGTGCAGTTTGCTTGTAAATTGTGGCATGTGATTGCAGTTGCTGGCCATTGTAGGTGTTTGCTGTTATCCTGTTAGTAATCATCGGATATGCAAATAGTTGCATATAAGCATATAAATTTTTTTATTTCAATCAGAGACTTATAAGAGGATGTTTGACTTTGTCCTAACTTGACTAAAAATTTGGAAGAGGTTATAATCTAGGTGATATTTATTGTTGATAGCTGCATGAAGTCAAAATATTCCAAGTCCCTTTCCAAAAAAAAAAAAAAAAATGGGTAGGGGTTCCCCTTAAAATCTAGTTTTTTTTATTATTGCTGAAATCGTAAAAGTATGTATCAGAATACCTTTTTTTTCTTAAAATTTCCATTTTCTAGTTCGGTATACATGGCAACCAAAAGCTCCACTATCTATTGCAACTCATTTCAGACCACCTCACAAAAAAATTTGGGCAGGAGTTCCCCTTATAATCCAGGTTATACATATTTCTGAAATCAAAACATTCCAAGTCCCCCTTTCAAAGTGAAGATTTGGTAGTAGTGTCCCTTATAATATAGTTAATACATATTTCTAAAATTGTGAAGAAAAATATTAAGCAGAATACTGTTTTACTAAGATTCAGTGTTCTGGTTTGGTTTCCATGGCAACTGAAAGCTCCACTATCCATTAAAACCNAAAAAAAAAAAAAAAAAAAAAAATTGGGCAGGGGTTCCCCTTATAATCCAGGTATTATGTATGGCTGAAATCAAAACATTCCGAGTCCCCCTTTCATAAAAAACATACTAGGTAATCAACGATTACAAAGTTCGCCTCGTTATGGCACGTGGACACAGAAACCCAATTTGGCCAGGGTGCTCATTTACCATCCCTAATGCATGTATACAAAGGCTACATGATCTTACCATGTACAGTAACCGAGAACTGAATTCGGACATAACTTGAATGTAAGTCAATCATGCGGAAAATATAGGTCAAAGTGATCTAATTTTGCCTGGATGCTGACCTACCATCAGAGATGCATGCACATGCAAGGTTAGATGATCCTACCATGTACAGTGACTGAGATCTGAACTCGGACGTAAACTTGAATGTAAGTCACTCAAGCGGAAAATATAGGTCAAAGTGACCCGATTTTGCCTGGATGGTGACCTACCGTTAGAGATGCATGCACATGCACAGTTACATGATCCTATCATGTACAGTGACTGAGATCTGAACTCGGACGTAAACTTGAATGTATGTCACTCAAGTGGAAAATATAGGTCAAAGTGATCTAATTTTGCCTGGATGCTGACCTACAGTCAGAGATGCATGCACATGCAAGGTCAGATGATCCTGCAAGGTCAGATGATCCTACCATGTAAAGTGACTGAGATCTGATCTCGGACGTAAACTTGAATGCAAGTCACTCAAGTGGAAAATATAGTTCAAAGTGACATAATTTTGCCTGGATGCTGACCTACCGTCAGACATGCATGCACTTGCATGGTTAGATGATCCTACCATGTACGCTGACTGAGATCTGAACTCGGACGTAAACTTGAATGTAAGTCACTCAAGCGGAAAATATAGGTAAAAGTGACCTAATTTTGCCTTGATGCTTACTTACCATCAGAAATGCATGCACATGCAAGGTTAGATGATCCTACCATGTACAGTGACTGAGATCTGAACTCGGACGTAAACTTGAATGTAAGTCACTCAAGCGGAAAATATAGGACTAAATGACCTGATTTTGCCTGGATGCTGACCTACCGTCAGAGATGCATGCACATGCACAGTTTGATGGTCCTATCATGTACAGTGACTGAGATCTGAACTCGGACGTAAACTTTAATGTAAGTCACTCAAGAGGAAAATATAGGTCAAAGTGACCTAATTTTGCCTGGATGCTGACCTACCATCAGAGATGCATGCACATGCAAGGTTAGATGATCATACCATGTACAGTGACTGAGATCTGAACTCGGACGTAAACTTGAATGTAAGTCACTCAAGCGGAAAATATAGGTCTAAATGACCTGATTTTGCCTGGATGCTGACCTACCGTCAGAGATGCATGCACATGCACAGTTTGGTGGTCCTATCATGTACAGTGACTGAGATCTGAACTCGGACGTAAACTTTAATGTAAGTCACTCAAGCGGAAAATATAGGTCAAAGTGACCTAATTTTGCCTGGATGCTGACCTACAGTCAGAGATGCATGCACATGCAAGGTTAGATTATCCTACCATGTACAGTGACTGAGATCTGAACTCGGACGTAAATTTGAATGCAAGCCACTCAAGCGGAAAATATAGGTCAGAGAGACCTAATTTTCTTGGAGGCTGTGAGTTAACCCAAGATGCACCTGCATCCAAAGTTTGATGACCCTTCACTGCATAGTTACTAAGATATATATCCAAATGCAGACGCGGACGAAGACGTGGACGCGGACGAGGACGCCGGGGGTACTCCAATAGTCCCCCTCAACTTCGTTGAGGCGAACTAAAAATTTGCCAGGTGTTCCCCTTATAATCTAATTTATATTGTGACAGAAAATTTGTAGCAGAACACCTTTTTTTCAAAGATTCAGTGTTCTAGTTTGGTTTCCATGGCAACTGAAAGCTCCACCATCCATTACACCTATTTCAGATCACCATTCAAAAAAAATTGTAAAGGGGTCCCCCTTATAATTCAGGTAATATTGATTGCTGAAATCAATAATTTACAAAAAATTAGAATACACAAAGGAATTTTTTTTTACATCGAGGATTTTATTTTTAATGGACATTGCAAAAGACTTTTAGTAATATTGAATACTTCTTCACATCAAATCAATTACCTCCCTTAGTTTTATTACCTCCCTTTTTTTTAGTTTTGACTTTCCATTATATCTTTTTTTGAAGTTATTGACACCCCAAAAAAGTGTGTTGGTGAACATGATTAGAACTATGAAATGAATTTACATGTTCTAGCAATGTAAAATCTACTTCTGTATGAACAATAAAACCCTATTTTTTAGCTATTTTGTTATCAAATAATACCAAACATGTGATTTTAGGCTTTATTGAAATGTTTAATTTTTGTTACATTTTTAGAAGTTGTGACGTTGATCTTTGACGCACAAACCTCAAAATCGATAGGGTTCCAACTCTGATCATAACTCATGTTTATGCCAAGTTTCATTTGGATGTGTAATGTGGTTATGGAGATATTGTGTGGAAACGGATAAGTCAAAATTTTGTTCTATTTTTAGAAGTTGTAACCTTGACCTTTGTCGCACAAACCTCAAAATCAATAGGGATCTTCCTCTGATCATAACTCATGTCTGTGCAAAGTTTCATTTAGATAGGGCATGTGGTTCTCAAGATATCATGAGGAAACCAAAAGTTGACGCCCGGACAGCCGGACGCCCAGACACTATTCATCAAATTATAAGCCGAGTTCGACTTCGTCGCAACTCGGCTAAAAATAAAAGCAAGATACTTTGTAGTTTTGAACAGGCAAAACTCATTTTGACAGTCTTATATAGTTGCACTTTCGTGGCGTTAATATAGAAATTTACGCTCCTCATCAATCGTTGGTAAAGTTAATTTACCATTACGAACATATATTACAATGTCTAGAGGAGAGTGCAGCCACGATGCCACTATCATACAATTATGTAACCTTTTTTTTGGGTTATGGAATATAAACAGGGAATCATGTATGCTGCATCACAAATAAAAATTAAACCTTAATGATATGGGAAAAACAATTTCTGGATTTGACTACCGAGTTTGACTTTTTCCTAGACTGACTCACTTACAGTGTGACGGGTGCTGCTAACAGAGCAGGACATGCTTACCCCTCCGGAGCACCTGATGTCACTCTCAGTTTCACAGGAGTTCACCCTGTGAATGCCTTGTTTTTGAGTGTTGTGTTCTCTATATCTGTGCTTTGTATCTGTTCAACGTCATTGTTTTCTGTGTCCTCGTATATGCCATGTCTCTGGACTTCGATTTTCGTAAATTCAACTCCTTTGTTCCTTCGGTATTCTACTGCCGTTGTTTGCAAAAATTACGTTATATGTCATTATTGTTTAAATATGCTTATAGAGGACAATTTTATACAATCAGAAGGTTGTGTTTGATGTTGTTGCTTTTTGTGTATCTATGTAATTATTTGGGCAATAAAATATTTTTTCCACTACCTTTCGTCTCTATAAAATATTTCTCATTTGAAAACATTTCTTAACGTTATACATTGCTTAGAAGTTCCTACAGAAAGCAATGTATGCTCCAATTGTTATAGATAACTTCACTTTCGTTTAAAATTCTTTTTCAGCTTGGCAGTGTTACTACGCAACTGGTTATCTTTTATGTAGAAGTTGTGTCATGAATTATTTTTGAGACTTGATGAGTGAAAAAATAATTTGTTGAGAACTTTGTACAAGGACAATTGTGAAGTAACGTTGAAAATCCTTCGTTATATTTAGTGACATTCATCTTCCATTATTGTATATATGATTTTTGAACAAGTGTAATTGCAATTTTTTATCCCAAATATCAAATGCTTTACATTTGTTTAGTTTTTCATTTTGTAAGAATGGATCCTTCCACTTTGCGTCCGTTCGTCTGTTGTGTGTATTTCAAAACCTTGCGTCTGTTCTTCAGCGATGTGAAGTTTACCACTTTGTTGGTCTGTCTGTCACGCGTTATTGCTGTTAAGGGTTGAAGTATAACTAAGGTGTTGTTTTCATATTCTGTTAACAAAGTTCCAGACCTTATAGAAGAAGTACCAAAGTTACATTAAAACAGTAAATTTCGTTAGGTTGTACACATATTTCACTACATGAAACCTCTCATCAGCAGCATTAGAATCAAATAATTTGTAAAGCCACAATCCAAAAGTAGTCTAAAAAGAAGTACTCATTACCAAAAATATCGTAATTTAGGAAGCCGAATCCAGTGCTAAAAATATCAATATAGGAAGCCGGGATCCAGTGCTAAGGACACCCAACGAGTGCAATACACGTAATGAAGCCTTAGTAGTTTAAAGTGGCTAGAATTTTGATGAAAGCAGTAAATTTGTGTAAAATGCAAGGTATATTTTTTATGTCAGACAAGTCTGACTACTAGTCGGTGAATACCCTCGGGGGCCTCTTTTCCATCAGTAGTGGCATCGGCGAAATGGTTTCCAAATACCTGAATACCCAAATTGCAAAATAATCAGAAAATTTTGTTATGCTGTACTCGTGTTTCAAGGAGTAACTTCTTATCAGCAGCATTAGAAGCAAATAATATGGAAAGCCATTATCCAAAAGTTGTCAAAAAAGAAGTACTCGTTACAAAAAATATCAAAACAGGCAGCCAAATCCAGTACCACGGACATCCAACGAGTGCCATACACGGTATGAAGCCTAAGTATTTTAAGTGGTGAGAATTTTGATGAAAACGGTGTTTGTATAAAATGCAAGATAAATTGTTCATGTCAGACAAGTCTGACTATTGTTCTGGTGAATACCTCGGAGACCTTTGGTCCACCAGCAACATTAATAGACATGGATATAGCTTTTCTCTACATCTAACAATGAATACCACTAAAACTGCTGGTTTTGGCTGTCTTGAACTTACTTACCTTCATTTTTGAAGGCTTTATGTTGACTTTAAGATGAAGAACAACAATAAAAGCGTTGTTCCATTGCTTAGTTCTACCATGCGTGCGTAGAGAGTTTGTCTCATGCACATTTTCTCCATATCCTTTCATCGTTTATGCTTTTCATCTCCAACAACTATACTTTCAGAATGCAGATAACACTTCTAGTCTAGTATTTATTGTTCATTTGGTATAAAGATATATTTCAATGGTTCGTAAGATCAGAACGGATTTCACTGTGAAGACCATAACGTCACGAAAAGATCAAAAGTGATATTTAAGATGGTGAATAAAAGGATATGGAGTAAATGCACATGAGAAAAAGTCTCTACAAATACATGGTAAAAAACAAGCAAAGGAACAACGCTTTTATTGTTGTTCTTCATCTTGAAGTCACCATGAGGCCTTCAACAAAGAGCTTTACTCATACCTCATAGTAAGTTCAAGACGGCCCCTAGCACCGGTTAAAGCGGAATTCTTTGCTAATTGTCGAGCAACGCTACACCCATGTCTTTCTTGGTCATGGGTGCGGGATTGTCAACAAACATCAATTAAACTGGCAAAGTGCTCTTACAATCACTGTCATCCTTTGCCCGACAAAAGCACTAGTGTTTTAAGCTAGTGGACAACTACAACATATAGACAAACACAGGGCAAGTCGAATGTAAGAAAACTTGGCGTTATAAAATAGTGAGATGTGGGCACTTAAAACAGGTGGTCTGGATTACATTTCGAAATTAATAAAATAAATGCCAAAATTTGAAAGCATCAATAGCATATCCATATGAGAAATTCTCTCACGCACAAGTACACCATAACTGAAAAATATAGAGAGCATACATCTCTCGCACGGGGAATCTTTTTACGTATCGTATACGTTTGATAATTACACCTTGTGTAAGTAAGCTGCATTCTAATTGGTTAATTGTCGTGGTATTTCATGACAAATATCCCTTCTCTGAGACATTTGTATTGTTTGTACCAAAGTCATCTGTGCGTTTTGATGATGAAGGCATTCGGTGCAATTAAACAGATATATCATGGACGTAGTGTATTTGCCAAAACATACAAGTTTAGAATTCCCACGCCTTAGGTTCGGGAAAATTTACCGTCCCGCGATTTGTATTTTTGGCAAATAAACCTCCTTATCAATATATATCTATGCAGTATTTAAGTATTCGTAGTTTACTGTCAGCAAAATATCTTACAAAATGCACCCCTTTCATTTATTTCTGGTAACAAATTTAAGTGCAATGGACAAGAAAACGCCCAACTTCAGAATGGAAAATTCTATTTGATGTTTGAAAACGGGAAAAAGAAGGCCTTTTATTAGGGAACAAAAATGTAACTTCTGAAAGGGTAAAATCTATCATTGTTCAATTAATGGGTTAAAATAGTCCAAATCTTATACATGGGTGTTACAACAAAATTATCGAACAAAGTGGTCAAGAGCCATATCAGGTGGAAACCACCGACAAAATTGTCAACGCAATGATACTGACCTGGTACAGGCATTTCAAAAGAAAGATGGGTTGATAAAGTTCTAAAGAGATTGAAGAACAAAATACCAAAGCTACAGTTAATTTAGTTTCTGCATTTGCACATTTCGACAACTTATGTCTCTTCACTGCAGCTCAAATCAAATCATTTGCTAATCCATGTACCGAAATATAAGTAAACGCTGATAGAGAACAAAATACAAATAGGATCTAAATAGTAAATATAACGCACGAAGGGTGCATTTATGTTCTTCTTAGAGATTAAACATTAAATATCGGATCGATCCTCCACAGCCTAATAGGACCCTTCAACGTTGCTACCTGTGGTGATGTTCAATTCCCTCGTTTTCCGATGTATTTATGGACAGTATTATATATTAACAGAGAGTTTACTTACCTACAATAGAAAAAGGGACGACAATGAATGCAACTAAAATATATTCCATTATGATGTGTATCCAATACAGAAATAATCCGTTCTTATAGTATATGTGCAGATAAAACTAGAGTGGAGTATCTAACAATGCACGAATATTTTACGGTATCTTGACTTCATGGTTTACCAAGAAATAGGCTAAATTTATTTCGAAACCAAAATCTCTTTTGTTATATAATTCTAATATTACAATATTTCACAATGGGAGTTTATTACCCATGAAAAACTTGTCTTTATGCAAATAAACAGTGTTTAAAAGAATCTTTCTTCATAATGATGATTAAATTTTTATAATCATACCCCAGTAAATGTCCTCTTTATTA